>OVBE01007771.1:0-18043 GCA_900406425.1 Iberis pinnata
CCCCACTCTTAATATTAATATATAATAGATAAGTTTAAAAATAACTTATAGTTACATATAAACCCCGCGTGTCTACGCGGGACATCATCTAGTTCTATATAAAAGTTCATCATTCTGGCTTCCAAAACTAGCCACGTATGCAAGAAAATTTCCTACGTCTACCAATAAAAATGTGCCGTGTGACATCAATGACATCACATTATTCGCACCAACATTTAAAACAGGTCTTAAAAGGTTGGAAATTGATATGGTCTCGGGCTGAATTAAACCTAAATCAACTAAAAACGAAATACAAGAAACCCATTGCAGCCCATTCATTACTAATCTCTCTTTGTCGATTCCATTTCCACTTATTAATGATTGTTTGACCTCTCAACTTTCTCCACTAATCATTAATATCATTAATTATATAAGCATAATCAATTGATGGTAATTACATTTGAAGAATTTGCAACGGTGAAAACGTTTCTTCTCGAGGCATCTACGATGGCGTTTTGGAGTCTGAAATCTGCAATTGTGAAGACGCATATTACAATTTGTACGTAAGGGACTCTTTCCCTAAAATCCATATGAAAAGTAGGGACCATTTAGCTTCTTCCTTCTGTCATTGATACTTTTTCAGCTGCTTAGTTTCTAACTATATATTTTTGGTATGACAATGCAATGAATTGCAGGGTAATTTGTTAGTTCCTTCTATGGACATTAACAAAAAAGTGCATGAAATATTTTTTGTGACCAAGCTTGTTTCCATTATATAATTGATTGGGCTCTCTACTTGCTTACTGCAATATGAATTTATATATGTGTGTTAATACTCTTTGCTAGATCTGGCTTTAGGTATTATAGCGGCTACAGAAAATCCAGCTCGCCATGAGGAATTGACTTGTTGTGTGGTGAGCAACGATTTTTCTTCTCCTGAACGTGATTACTTTACAACGTTTTTACATGACTTGTTTTCACTTTGCATTAATATCTTTGGATCGAGCTTCATTGCTTACTACTTAATTAGGGAATGCAAAAGGACAATAATAGCAACAATATAGAGGACCCAGTGAGCATCACCGGTCCAGAGACGTTTTCTTTGAGCTACAAGGTCTGCTCCTTTCTTGCCATGCGCGCAACAATTTTCTTGTATCTTCATTCTAACTATTTCGTTTGTTTTCGTTTATATTAGTAAATCCACAACCTAAAGACTATGAATGAATTTTACTGATAGCTCTAACTCGCTTGTAGGTATAGAAAATATACAAGTGTAAGTTTTATTGGTTCTCAATTGATTCATATGTTTCTTCCTTTTTACTAAGTGTAACTGTTCCAATCATTGGGGTACTCGATTTCTCTCCTTCGCTGGACGACTACAACTAATAACTTCGGTTATCTATAGTTCCCTCAACTTTTGGTTCTCTATTTTTCTTCTTCCTCACACTTGTTTGCGCTCCATTGAAAGGCTTTGCAATAGGTTTCTTTGGACCGGAGATATATCCAAGAAAGGAGGCGTCAAAGTGGCTTGGAAGCAAGTTTGTTTACCTAAAAATGAAGGCGGTCTCGGTCTAAGAAACTTCAAAATCTGGAAGCTAATATGGATATTATTCACAAAGAGGAAGTCAATTTGGGTCCAATGGAACCAGCAACATAGGCTAAAGAACCAAATCTTCTGGGAAATTGAAATTGTAAAAGAATACTCTAGCTCTTGGATGTGGAAGTCTTTATTAGCTCTAAGACCTATTGCTTGTCTGTTCCTTAAAAGCTCACTTAGGAATGGTAATCTTATCAAATTTTGGTATGATGACTGGCATCAAGAAGGCCCATTAATTGCACAAATAGGCAGATTCGGACCTCGGTTAACAGGCATTGGCATCACCGCAACAGCAAATCTTGCAACCATACTGATTTTGGCTAGGCGTATGGCTTCAAGGTCAAAGAATCCAGCAATTGCAAGACTAGGAACGCTGGTTTACAGTCTTCACCACCCGGTTCTAGTCCCACACGAAGATTTCTATTACTGGCATAAGGATCGTTACTCAACCTCTGACGGAACTTCCGCTCCAGTCTTTTCTTCAGCTTATACATGGAGTTCTCTTAGGCCAACAGCTCAATCTTGCTAGTGGACAAAACAAATATGGTTTAAGGGCCATGTTCCTAAACATGCTTTCAATTATTGGCTATGCTACTTAAAAAAAACTTCCTACAAGAGATAGAATCATTTCTTGGGGTATACAAACTGATCCATATTGTTTGTTATGCAAGGCTGAAGCAGAGACGAGGGACCATGTCTTCGACAAATGCTCATTCACGCAAGAAATATGGGCTGGCTCGATGCAACGATTGGGACAGCCACACCATCATTTCCGTGGATGGACTTGCCTTACCAGATTCCTAAGAAAATTGAAGCCTAAAAAAGTTCACATGCTGAGACACATTGTGGTTCACTCAACCGTGTATCACTTATGGAGAGAAAGAAATGATAGACTGCATAACAACACTTCCATTAACCCAGCTGGTCTTCTCAAGCTCATAGACAGAAACGTAAGGGACATAATCCTCTCACGCATCACAGAGAAAAAATTTAGAGAGCTATTATCGTTGTGGTTTGCCGACCACTAGCAAGAATGACATACTAATGAAATACTAATGATCGTTGAATCTTTCGTGGTTTCGATTAAGCCATTTTTGGGCCTTTTGAAACAATGCTTTCTTTGTTGTAAAACTCATTTCTTTAATATAATTCACATATTTTTCAAAAAAAAAAAATAGTAATAAATTGTGATAAATGAAAAATGTTCATATAAATTTCAGGAGACATATGTTAACTATGATATTGTTGATAATGTTTTAAATAGGTCCGAAACTATTCGCTTCCTCCTGCTGATCATATGGAATTTGATGATAATCTTGAGTCTCCACGAGCATCAATCTCAATGATAGTAACAATGATCATGTTCAGTTCAGTTGAGGATACCTTCATATGAAGACCACTCTCATTGCACCATGGATTTTCAGTTTCTAACCTCTTCAATGTAGGATTTTAGATCAATGTATGCTTCAAACATTGTTGGTCTCTCTCTCTTCTCTGTCTATAGTATGTGATTTTAAGACTGTCTTACATCTTCAGTCCAGTATTATGATTTAGTAGGTGCCTAAGATGGTGTCATATCTTGGATTTTATTGTGCTTAAATGCTAAATGCAATTGATTAGTACTTATGGGTTCAAGACATTTGAAGAATCCTTCCTCTTCAATTGGTGAAAAGATTTGGAGTTTATGTTCTTAGTCGGCTTTTACATGGCTTCAGAATCTCTTTGTTATACTATTTTACCTTCACATTGTCTTGCCTATAGAAAATATTGACATCTTTGTTTTTGCGTGTTGACAATACCTCTTCATAAAGTGTAAGTTTTATTTTTCAAGTTTGATTATTGTTTTATGTTATCCAAGCTCGAAGAAACACGAACATTCATTCGAAATGGTTTTCTGATGAATATGAATAGTTTATATGCATTTTCATCGGTTTTGAATATGTGTGAATTGAGTGAATGTGTATGTCGGAAAGAAGAAAGATAGGGTGATAATGACCGGAATGCACACAGCGGTCGATATTTATTGTGTTAAATGTAGCTCCTTGTTGAATTGAGATATGTAAGCAAAACATCAAAATGTTTCTTTCTTCCTTTTATTATTTAGTATCGTGTATTTGTCTTTTAACAAAATCCTCTTATTTATCATTCAGGAGTTTGCATTTGAAAAGAATCAAAAGTATGAGGAAGGAAAGTATGTTCTTGAAAGGTTTAAACAATACCGACTAATCAAAATCGCTATTTTTTCTTTCTTTGAGAGTTGAGTTTGATGGAATATTCATTCATATTCTTGATAGGTACAAAGTTTGTGGTCAAGATGCAAACAATTAATGAATGGCTCAAGACGTCGAGGCTGTAGAAAGTGATAGATATTGATGATAATTGATGATCTCAAAATTTATATATATGTACAATACTCTCTCTTACACATCTTTCTTTAACATACTGGTAACGAAGAGGACATAGAAGCTCAGAAGGAGAAATATTAGCTCAGAATGAGAAATCGTTCTTAGGTTTATCATTTAAGAACTTACTGGTAACGAAGAGGACATAGAAGCTCAGAATGAGAAATCGTTCTTAGGTTTATCATTTGAGAACTTACTGGTAACGAAGAGGACATAGAAGATCAGAAGGAGGACATGTTGCTTTATATCTCATCTTATTGCAGGAATGTATGCCAAGATAAAATAATACTCAAAGAGTGGAGCATATGTACCCAAAAAAATATAATGTTTAGTTAATGTTACATTCTGAAAAAGAAAATATTAAATAAATAAATAAAATAATAGCTAACTTCAAAAGAATAAAAAATAAATAAAACATATAAATACAAAATATTTTTTTTTAAATCAAAATGAACTAAAAAAAATTAACAAAAAAAAGAATCTAGCAAAATATAACATCTACGAGTGCTTTAAACTTAAAATAGATAAATAATAAAATATTAAAGTTAGAGAGAAAAAATGTGCATCTCAGGGTAAGAAAAACTAGCTAAATCTTGTTCTCTTATTATATGTTTAATATATATATCTATTGGGAGATCGCAAAGATTAGCAACCTTAAGTAAAACCACACAAGCGCATGACTTGAAAATGGACCAGAGTTTAGAAAAGATAAAACTTTTAAAATATGACAACAAGTATGATCATGTTGACATATATGAGCCAAACTGGTTTTGTTGCATCTGATATTTTTTCTCGGTTTTAATTTAGATAGATGCAACCAAAGTGAAATGGATCTTGTAAAACTTTAGATAGAGTATAGTTATTAAGATTCTTCTTATATACAAGTATACAACCAGTGCTACATAATATAAAAAACTGATGAACAAAAATAGAAGGGTATATAATTCATAACCAGAATACAAATTTGACAAAATATTTACAAGTGTACTATATGATTTCAGTTGTGCAATTTATCACAAACTTATTTTTCTCTACTAAATCCTTAACTTTTAAGCATTTAATCTAATTCGGATATAATAACCTATAATCTAAAATCAATATGACAAACGAAATTAATCGGAAAATTTTTAAATGAAAGATGAATATAAATAAGATTGAAAAATAATCTGCGCATCGCGTGAAAAGAGAAACTAGTATACTAGAAAGTTAGTATTAATATACCACACATATCTCTTTTATAGCCTTTGTTTGAAGGAAACGTGTAGGTGGGTTCATCTATCTCTTCTTCTTTTTTTAATTCCACCATTTCATTTTTTTTATAGATTAAACATTTTAATTTAAATAATCAAATCATGAAAACTTACTTTAAAAAAACCCAATTTTTATGAATGGAACATAACTAAACTTATTTAAAACGGATATATATTTATAAATAATGAATAGTAAATTTGGTAAATGAAATATAAACCAGAGAATAGTCGGACTACTAAAAATAATAGTCGGACTACTAAAAATAGTAGGTGGACTACCTATGTATAGAAACCCAAAACCCTAAAATAGAAACCCAAAACCCCAAAATAGAAACCCAAAACCCCAAAATAGAAACTCGGATTACCAAAATAGAAACCGAAAACCCCGAAATATAATTCGAAAACCTCAAAATATAAATCCATCCCCAAAATATAAATTCAAAATCCTAAAATATAAACCATAAATCCAAACCCAAACCCAAAATCCAAAAATATAAATTGTCACCCCAAAACATGAACCCTAAGCCTGAAAATATAAACCCTAAACCTGAAAATATAAATTCAAAACCCAAAAATATAAACCAAATCCCAAAATATAAACTCAAAACCATAAAATATAAACCTAAAACCCTAAAATATAAACCAAAAACCCCAAAATATAAATAAAAACTCCAAAATATAAACTCAAAACACGAAAATATAAACTCAAAACCCCAAAATATAAACTCAATGTTGGGAATGTCCTGAAATCTTTTTGTACTTACTCTAGNATAAATCTTAAACCCAAAATATAAACTCAAAACCTCAAAATATAAACCCTAAATCATAAATCTATACCCCAAAAATAACTGATAATAAAAACTAAATTAGTCACATAAAAAAAAACTTGAGATTAGCCAAAGCAAGTGAGAAAGAGTGTTGTCTCATTTACAATTTACAGTTCCTACTAAAAATTCACCTTTTACAATTTACCATTCAAATGAACAATTATTGTACTTACAAGTTACAATTTACAGTTCCTACTAACTCTATTTGTGATTGGTTAGATCTATAATTGTTGTACGATTTTAGGTAAGGTCCACCAAACATATGGTTCACGTGGGATAATGACAATCAACGTTTTTGTATTTTACCCCTTTCACTTTCATGATCCAGCTCATAGCGATAATATAATAATACAAAAATATCGATAAAAATAGTGATTGTGATTAGTATTTACTAACTACTGCAGATTTGGCATATGGTTATGAACCATACTAAAAAATAAAATATAGAAATTTATTGGTGATACAGCCATACAGCACAAGAATTAAATTATAAATAAGTTTTTCTACCATTTCTGAAAACAGAAATAAGTTACCAAAAACTTATATTCTAATAGATTGTGAAAAAGTAAAATTTTGAAATATTTTCGAGAGAAAAGAAAATGATAAATTTTCTCCTCACCATTTTTTGATTGGTTAAGATGACTTGATTAATAACCTGCCACAAAAAAAAAAAAAAAAAATTTCACACGTTCTTGCACACCAACCTTCCATAATATGTGAAAGATTCTGCTTAATGAACCGGGAAAAATGTAATTTTAATACTAAACTTTAAAAAAAAGTGTAAAAATATGAAATTTTCTATCTCCTAAATAAATATCAAACATTTTTTCGACTTTCATTTTAAATAACAAACTTTCGTTGACGAAGCCAATTAAATGCCGCCGTTAAGTTGGTTTGGTCAACGAAAGTTTGTGATTTTTTCAACTATTTCTAAAAGTTCAGTATTTTTTGACATTTTTATTTTATTGAAATATTTAATTTATGTTAATAATATGTTTGTTAAGTGATGTTTATGGAAAATGTCTTGTCAAAATAATGAAAAAAATTTATCTAATGTATAAATTTGAATGTTTTCATTTTAGTATTTTTAATATTTTAACCGACCATTAATCGCTCGACATATTGTTAGGTTATGACTAAATTTGTGAAGTTGTAATCATTTTAAAGAAATTTTTTTATTTATTACATTATATCAAATTATTATGTTATGATTAAATTGATACAGAATTTTCTTACAAAAGAATGAGTGTTGACCAAAACCAACAAGCGTTTAAAAAAAACGTTTAATTTGTTATATAAATGATGTTTAAGAAAAATATCTTTTAAAATAATGAAACAAATTTCTGATATATTTACGAAGATAAACTATATATATATATTAAAAACAAATTTTGAATTTGTATAATCATAATATGTATATATATTCACGAGAAATAATAAAATCATTACAACGAATCGACATTATGCTTTGAGTACCCCGAGGTACAAGTCTTGTCGACATAATACGTATATTATATAATATAATTGTGATTTTATGTTTTTAAATTTTATTTAATTTTAAAAATCATTATAGACCTAAATCAACTAAATTAGAATCAAAATTATATTTTATTTGAACTATTTAAAATATAAATATTCAAATTTATATTTTAGATAAATTTGTTTCATTATTTTGATAAGATATTTTCAATAAACATCAGTTAAATAACATATTATTAACATAAATTAAATATTTTATTTTAATTAAAATAAAAATGTCAAACAAATACTGAAATTTTAGAAATTGTTGTAAAAATAACAAATTTTTGTTGACCAAGCCAATAAAATACTGCCGTTAAGTTGACTAAAAGTCAACCGTTAATCAACTTAACGGCGGTCCTTAATTGGCCTAGTCAACGAAAATTTGTTATTTAAATTGAAATCCTATAAAAAAATTTGATATTAATTTAGAAGAGAGAGAAATTCATGATTTTTCACCACTCTTTGAAAGTTGAGTATTAAAATTACATTTGCCCCTTAAAAAAAATCATTTGGTTTGTATTCGAAGACAATAATTTATAAGCAGACTTTACAGAAAAAGAGCCATCTTGAGAGAGAGACCAAGACATACAATCCTGGGCAGAGTTAAAATCATCTAGAATCATTGCATTTAACCTCAAAATCATCTCATGAGACAAAAAATTAGATAGAACCTGTCTTTGCCAACCTCATTGACTATCCCATACATCATGTAAGCACCAATGTGAAATCTCCATCAGAATCGCTCTACCAATTAAATCGCAAATAGGCTCAGACATTAGCCATCTATCATACCACAAATTAATGTGTCTTCCATCACTTGGGACTAGCTAACACCCTTAGCTATCACAATTTAACCCCACGAACGATGCTTCTCTATGTTGCCGAAGCTGCTCCCTTTAGGTTAAGCCTCTGTATCTCATTCAACGAGTGAGTTTTATATTTTTGTTTCAAAATTAAATTCCACATACTTGAATTAACATTTAAGAACCACCAATCAAGCTTAGAGACAAGAGACAGATTCATCTCTTTCGCTCTTCTCAAGCCTAAACCATTATCTTCTTTGGAGGCACACAATCGATCTCAAGACATAAGATGAATCTTATGAAAGTCTGCAATCAAGGAGATAATGGAATCAGAAGACTGTTGCAAATTTAATCAGGGAGCTGATGAAATCAGAGAGCTGATGGAGGATCAACGAACATTGAAGCGGATATTATATGAAGAAGATCTTGAGGAAATATGGCGGTTAAGATTTCGAAACAAAATATACGCGGAGACTAAGATGTTATAGAAGATTCGGTTTGGGAAATCAAAACTAGGAAAGAGATATTGTGAGAATATCTTGATAGAAGATATTTGAGAATGGAAAGAAGATTCGGTTGAGATTTAGGTTGAAGGAATATTCCTTAGGGTTTTGGTGAGTGTATAAATAAAGAGAAAAGTGGTTATTTAGAGTTAACACTTTTGCTCTTTATCTTGGCTAGGTTTTCTTGATTCAACTCTCGAAAAAAAAGAGTGTTGTGTCTGGTGAGTGTTTTTAGGCCTTAGTGAAAATCACGTGTTGAGTGATTGAGTAGGTGTTGTTTGTTGAACTTTATGTGACAATCTGATAGAGTATAAGATTGTGTAAAAGCTGTTTGGGTTGAGTCTTTGTAGAAAGATCAAACAAATTAAGTTTAATAAAGAAGTATTTGTTATGTTAAACAGAGCTCTGATTTGTTTATTACTCTTCATACACTATCAATTGGTATCAGACAGGATCACTGACTAAAGGATTTGTTTATCCTATAACATGTGAGATCTTGTGGCAAGTATGGAGAATAATCAACAGTTTGTTATGCTAAACAAACCATTGGTACTGGATTCAAATAACTATGGTTACTGGAAAGTTCAGATGACTCAAGTCATTCAGAGCATAGACATGGATGCTTGGATTGCTGTTGTTGATGGATGGGATCCACAACCGGATCGAAATGACGAAGGTGAGAGGATACCAAAACCAATGAAAGATTGGACGCCATCTGAGAAGAGTGCATCTAAGGCAAACTCACAGGCACTCACCAAGATCTTTAATTCCCTTCCTATTGATGAATTCACTAGAGTTCAAGGGTGTACAAGGGCTAAAGATGCTTGAGATATTCTGAAAACTTCATATGAAGGAACTTCAAATGTGAAACGACTCGTATTGATATGCTGGCAACTGAATTCGAGACACTCACAATGGATGAGCATGAAACAGTGAATCATTTCAGTAAGAAGTTAAGTAGAATATCTCATGAAGTCTTGGTACTAGGCAAGACTTACAAAGACAAGAAGCTGGTGAAGAAATTGCTCATAAGTTTAATTTCAACCACACATGTCAGCCATTGAGGTTGCTCCTGATTCAGACACTATGGAGTTTGAACAAGTGGTTGGAATGATGCAAGCATATGAACTGAAAATCAGAAAGAAGGATATGTTGGCTGATAAGGGGATTGCACTTGTAGCGGCAGAAAAGACGACCAATCAAGAGGTTCATATGGAAGACAAAGTCGAACTTATTTTCAAGAAGTATTTCTGAAAGATTGAGAGAGGTCAAAAGAAGAGTAATCCTGGTTTTAGGACAGATCAAGATAGAGATCAGAAAAAGGGTGAAAAACAGTGTCTTGAGTGTGAAGGCTTCGGGCACTTCAAATCTGATTGTCTGACCCTGAAGAGACGTGGAACTCTTCAATGTTATGAATGTAAAGGATATGGTCATACTAGGACTGACTGTGTTGGACGAACTAGAAGTGCTGGAAATGATAAGTCCTATGTAAGTTGGAGTGAAAGTGACTCTGAGGATGAAAAAGAAGAAGGGGATATTCTGAATAATTTTGTGTCCTTCTTGGGCATAATTCAAGAAGATGATGAAGAGCAAGAGGCTGATGAAGAAGAAAATTTCTCTTTGGAGGAGGAAAACAAGATTTTGGTTGAGCATTTGATCCTGAAAAATAATGAAGTCAAACGGTTGACAAAGTTACTAAAGGCTATTACCAAAGAGAAAACCGATCTTCAGGATGGGTTACATAAAGAAAAACAGAAGAATGAACTTACAGAAGGAAGATTGCAAGAGCAACTGAGGAATATCAAGATGTTGAGCAATGGCACAAAGGATCTGGACAAACTCTTGTCAATTGGGAAGATTGGGAATCATCACTGGGGTCTTGGTTACAACGGTAGAAATCAGTTTAAAGAAACCAAGTTTATTAAAGGACAAAGGAATGTGGGAATGAATCATACATCCCACAGACACAAAGGTGTGATCCAAACATCTCAGAGACCTGATTTTGTCTAATGTTTTTGGTATTGTGGAAGACTAGGACATTACAAGTACTACTGTAGGTTGTTTCTTAGCAAAGTGTCTCATCTTAATAGACAAAAACATGTGTATAAGTATAACAAGTTGCGAAACAGAGCATGGATTCGCAAATGGGACTTGTACTCAGAAGCACATATGGGTGTGAATCAGCAGTCAACACAATCTAACACACAGATGGTCTGTCATGTGGCATTCTCAGCATAATCAGATGTAACTGAAGCATCTTGGTACTTTGATAGTGGTTGTTCACGTCACATGACTGGTATTCAGGGAAAGTTAAATGAGTTTCAAGAAGTTTCAGCTTGAAAGGTATCATTTGGTGATGGGTCTAAAGGGAAGATTAGAGGAAAAGGGATGACAGGACGAAGCGAACCTGAGCTTTCTGATGTTTATCTGGTTGATGAACTCAAAGTAAATCTCATCAGCATTAGTCAGCTATGTGATGAAGGGCTAGAAGTCACTTTTACCATAACAGCATGCAAGGCCTTTAATAATATGGGAGTAATCAAGTTAGAAGGTCAAAGAGCAGGTAACAACTGTTACATGTGGAGACAGCGAAACAACTGTCTAAGTGTATCTCAGAGCTCTGAAGCACAGCTGTGGCATCAATAGCTTGGACATCTAAACATGAGGACACTTACTAAACTTGTAAATCATGAAGTTGTTCGAGGTGTTCCAAGGATACAAACATCAGACTCATTTGTTTGTGGACCATGCGCCCATGGAAAACAAATTAGAGCATATCACAAGTCTATTCCTGATGTCAAAACTTCTGAACCATTATCTCTTGTTCATATGGAACTGATGGGTCCCATACAGGTGGAGAGCTTGACTGGTAAGAAGTATATTCTTGTGGTTGTTGATGATTTCACCAGGTATACATGGGTTAGATTCTTGAGAGAAAAGTCTGAGACTTTGGAGAGTTTCAAAATCTTGGCATTGCAACTCAAGAATGAGAAGTGTGGAATCAAAACTATAAGGAGTGATCATGGAGGAGAATTTCAGAATGAGTTGTTTGATGTTTTTTGTCAAAATCAGGGTATTGTGCATTAATATTCAGCACCCAGAACCCCTCAACAAAATGGGGTAGTGGAAAGGAAGAATAGAACCCTGCAAGAAATGGCTCGAGCAATGTTACATGGAAATCAGGTTGCTAAACATTTATGGGCTGAAGCAATTAACACTGCTTGCTACATCATCAACCGGGTGTATGTACGCAAAGGATTCAACAAAACACCGTATGAGATGTGGAAAGGAAAGACACCCAGTTTGGGTTTCTTTCATGTGTTTGGTTGTATCTGCTACATCCCGGATGACAAAGATCATCTGGGAAAGTTTGATTTCAGAAGTGATGAAGGGTTCTTTTTAGGATATTCAGGCACTAGCATGGCATTCCGGGTATTTAACAAACGTACCAACATGGTTCAGGAAACTATTAATGTGGTGTTTGACGATTACTCATCCTCCAGAATGATGATTCGTAAGATAGCTGAACCTACCTCTTCAGAACAGAATCCTGATGTGCCTCCAGGTATCAATGTCCAAACCTCCTCACAACATGTTTCCACTCTGCAAGTACACATGAGTCACTACAAACAAGATGTGATTGGCGAGATTCAGGGGGGAGAGGGTTACAAGAGAAAAACATATTGATTTCAAACAACTGGCATCCGGTCAACTATTTGATTCTATCATGTTTTCAGCACTTGTATCGGTAGTTGAACCCACGAATCATAAAGAAGAACTATGTGATGATTTTTGGATATCAGATATGCAGGAAGAGTTGAGCTAGTTCAAGAGAAGTGATGTCAAGGATTTAGTTCCAAGACAAGAAAACTCAAATGTGGTGGGAACTAAGTGGATCTTCAAGAAGAAGATTGATGAATCAGGAAATGTTGTAAGAAATAAGGCACGATTGGTTGCACAAGGATACTCTCAGGTAGAAGGCATATATTTTGATGAAACTTTTGCACATGTTGCTCGACTTGAGTCAATCAGATTCCTGTTTGGAATGGCATGTGCACTGAAATTCAAGTTACATCAGATGGATGTAAAGAGTGCCTTTCTAAATGGGATCTTACAAGAAGAGGTCTATGTGGAACATCCAAAAGGATTTGAGGACTCACAACATCCTGAATTTTTTTTCAAACTCAAGAAAGCACTGTACAGGTTGAAACAAGCTCCCAGGACGTGGTATGACAAATTGACAATCTTTCTTACCAATCAAGGCTATGAAAGAGGGTTAATGGATAAGATGCTGTTTGTACAGAGAGAAAACAATGATCTGATTATCGTTCATATCTATGTTGATGACATAGTCTTTGGAGCTACAAAGGACAGATTAGTGAAAGAATTTGTTGAGAGCATAACAAAGGAGTTTGAGATGAGCATGTGTGGGGAGTTGACTTACTTCCTTGGCTTACAAGTGAAGTAAACTGAGGAAGGAATTTTTGTCACTCAAAGTACTTATGCAAGAAATATGGTGACAAGGTTTGGAATGCAAAGCAGCAATGATGCAAAAACTCCTATGGGAACTAATGACAAGCTATCACGAGATGAATCAAGTGAAGATGTGGATCCAAAGCTATACAGGGAGATGATAGGAAGTTTGCTCTATCTCATGGCTAGCAGACCTGATATGTGCTTTGCAGTGGGCATTTACGCCAGATACCAAACACAACCGAAAGTGTCTCATTTAGCAGTTGTGAAGAGAATTATCAGGTATGTGAAAGGAACATCTAACCTTGGGATCTATTTTACAAGAGATACAAACAGGATTCTGGTTGGATATTGTGATGCCGACTGGGCAGGATCCTTAGATGATAGACACAGCACAAGTGGATGATGTTTCTTCATGGGGAACAATCTGATTGCCTAGCACAGTCGCAAACAGAACTGTGTTTCATTGTCCATAGCAGAAGTTGAGTTCATAGCTCTGGGAAGCTGTTGCACGCAACTCTTGTGGATGAAACAGTTGGCATCTGATTATGGTACTGAATCTGAATCTTTACTAATCATGTGTGATAATAAAAGTGCCATTAGTATAGCTAAGAACCCAGTTCAACACTCTAGAACCAAGCATATAGATATTAGACATCATTTTATCAGGGAGTTGATTAAGGAGAAACTGATTGCAATAGACCATGCGAGCACTGATTTACAACTTGGTGATTTATTCACTAAAGCCTTGGGTTTTAATCGCTTTATTAATTTAAGAAAAGCTATCAGTGTTTGTGATGTCTAGATTGTTTCGTATGTGTAAGGAATTGTTTATTGACATGTATATGAGCTACTGTTGCACAAAGTTACAGGAAATTCAGAGGGTTGTTTGTGATGTACTATGTGAAAAACAGCTGCCTATCATGCCGTCATGAAATGATCAATGTCAACGGGCTATAAGTAATCATACTAGGAAGTCAAAGAGCTGAGAAGAGCTAAATGATTGAATGTGAAAAGAAAAAAAATTTCACATGCAGATGTTGAGAAGTCAAGTGTTACATCTGTAACTCAATCACTTGTATTGATCAAACTGAAAAATCAGTCGATTAAAAGAAAAAAAGGGACTCTTCAAAGGAAATACCAGCTGCCTGAAGAATGATACTTGTGAACAGAGACTTGAAATAAGATCAGAATAAAGGCATGACAGACTGAAAGTCTAGTCACAGTGTCACCAAACAGAGGTATGAAGAACTGGCAAAATGGCATAATCAAGCTCGTGTCTAAACTTATTCTGATAAACAACCGGCTGAGATGACTCATTTTTGTAAAACTAGATTTCCCTCTGGTAACATATTGATGAAATTGCTCAAACATGGTTAGAATTGCATATCTGGGTCACTCATGCATCTTCTCATGATTGGATTATGTCATAAAAATGCTGAAAATCAGAACCTTGATTATAGAGTGGCATATAGTATCAACTTAAATTGGGTCGAAATATTTGATGTGTGTTTGAGTGTTTCAGGCCCAAAAGCCCATTTAATGGAAAAGAGGAAAGTGGTGGAAGGCGGTTGCGAAATTCAAGGAAGCACTTGTAAGGGAGTTGAAAGGATAAGAAAAATTTAATCGTTTCAAATCTTTTTAATTTTTTCTTTGCTGTTTCTGTTTCTCTTTTCTTCATTATCTCGACCTAGGTTTTTCTCAAAGCACAAATCAAAATGGAGAATATGGAGCAGTTTCTTGGTGACCTTCAACATATTTTTCAACAAATTGGAGCTCCATAATCAGCAACTCCTGTGCAAGCAAGATCATCCATGGCAGATTCTCCTCCAACCGAATCAGTGTATGAAACCCCTTTGCATGCGACAGATGACCTTCAACCTGTTGAGAATGCCTGGAGGACTCTGTCAGTCTATCAATCGCCACGGTTTGAGTTCGGGCTCCCAAGCAGATCTCTGTTTTATGAAACAGAAGATGAACAGTCGCAACCTCAAGATCCCATATCCACTCCGCATCAAGTACCTGATCTACAGGAAGATGAAGAGATGCACAATGGTGGAGGTGAACAGACTCCTGTAGTCAATCAGGAGTCTGTACCGGTGCAACCGTCTGTTGATGCACATATGCAAGACGTGAATGGATCTACATCTAAAGTTGATGATGTAATGGTGATAGGGGACACTCAGCCGTCTGAGAGAACATCAAGACTGCAAAAACGAAAGGAGACTGTGATAAAAAATGAGAGTGAGGCCAAGAAACCAAGAAAGGAAACAAAATCATCTGATTTTGATCACACCAGGTTTACAGACAGAACGGCTACCCAAAGGTACTCACTTATCTCGAGGAAAGAGTGTCTTGAAGAAACACAGGTAACACTTGTACCTAATAGTACAATTAGCAACTAGATTTCTGAGGCAGGGATGTTGAGAACAGTAACAAATCTAGGGGAGTATGATGAGGAATTAGTCAGGGAATTTTATGCAAATTTTCCGACTGGGTATGATGATAATCAGGTGCTAGATGTTAAGGTTAGAGGCTGGATATATATGTTCTCCCCGGTTCAAATCAACTCTCTGTTTGGTCAAGCTGAAGTTGATGATGTGCAGAGCCGTATTCAAGTTGCTGCTGTAACTCCTGAAAAGTTGGCAGCCTTTCTCAGAGGTGGTTCTGTTCGCAAGTGGACAGCTTTCTCTAGTGGCCAGGTGACGGATGATCAGCGTAAGTTGTACAAGATCTGTAGTCGGAATTGGTATCCATCCAAGAATGATGGATATATGCAGTTCAAGAGGGGGATGATTGTATACAAGATAGTCAACAAGATCGGGTTTAACTTGGGAAACCTGATCTTTAAGCACATGGTGAATCATGCTAAGACTCCAGATTCCAAGTTCTATCATCCATTTCCTAGACTCATCAACCGCATGATTAACTCTCAGCATCCTGTTTCACCACTGGTACATGCTACACATATCACACTTGCGGAACCAAGCACAGTCAAGCAAGTAAGTCGCAAGGAAAGCAAAAAGTCTGTACCTGTCCGAGCTCCCAAACAGAAGGCTGTTGTGAAACGTGCATCCAAGTCAAAGCCTGCTGTCAAGGTCAAGGTCAAGAAGGAAGATAGTACTACTATCTATCGTCTACGAAAGGCAATGCGAAGTTCCATTCAGATGCTTGAGGATGCATTGGCTGCAGGTAAGTCTCTTGGTTCTGTGTCACTAATTATTCATAATTATTTTTGGTTGTTTTTGACATGATGTCACACAAGCAGGGGGAGAAAATGATAAAGATGATGAGGAAACTGAATCTGATTAGGGGAACACAAGATTTAGGGGGAGGATACATAAGGTAATTTGTTCTTATGTGCGCAAAAACTTGGTCCTTGTGTTTTTAAACCTTTTATCTGGATGTTTTTGAAATGACTTTTTCTACGTTGCCTTATGTGTGAAAGTTGAGTCACTCTAACATGTCAGATATACTTCCAGAAGATTTTTCTGTGTTTTGGGTGTTGCGTTTATGTTTGCACAGGTATTAGGAGATGCTTGGTTATGACATCAAGTCAAAAAGGGGGAGATTGAAAGTCTGCAATCAAGGAGATAATGGAATCAAAAGACTGTTGCAAACTTAATCAGGTAGCTGATGGATGATCAACGAACATTGAAGCGGATATTATGTGAAGAAGATCTTGAGGAAATATGGCGGTTAAGATTTCGAAACAAGATATACGCTGAGACTAAGATGTTATAGAAGATTCGGTTTGGGAAATCAAAACAAGGAAAGAGATATTGCGAGAATATCTTGATAGAAGATATTTGAGAATGGAAAGAAGATTCAGTTGAAATTTAGGTTGAAAGAAATATTCCTTAGGGTTTTGGTGAGTGTATAAATAATGAGAAAAGTGGTTATTTAGAGTTAACACTTTTTCTCTTTATCTTGGCTAGGTTTTCTTGATTCAACTCTCGAAAAAACATAGTGTTGTGTCTGGTGAGTGTTCTTAGGCCTTAGTGAGAATCACGTGCTGAGTGACTGAGTTAGTGTTGTTTGTTAAACTTTAGGTGACAATTTGATAGAGTATAAGATTGTATAAAACCTGTTTGGATTGAGTCTTTGTAGAAAAATCAAACAAATTAAGTTTAATTAAAAAGTATTTGTTGTGTTAAACATAGCTTTAATTTGTTTATTACTCTTCATACATTATTTCTCACCATATTGAACGTTTGGGTTTTGTATTTCAACATGTCATTCCTTTTTGTATAATCAGATATCTTATATATCCACCATATGAAATAAAAATTAAAAATATATATACCAACCTCTTCTGGAATACGTTAAAGAGAGAGCATAAGACTAGAAAACTAATAACAAAAAATAAGAAAATTACTTTAAAATACCACTAAAATAAGTTTGCTACAAAATATCACCTCTAATTATTTTTTAAAAAGAAATATTATTTAATTTTCTATTAAAAAGATAGGAAAAACAGTAAAAATAATTTTTGAGTTTGGGTGAATCATTTTGTTTGGTGTGTAGGAATTAAATATTAAATTATAGTATTTGAGTTTTCCCTATATAATCCAAAACAGATATTATCTTCTTCCTCCTTCATTTGAGGCTCTTAAAACTTCAAAGGCACCGTAAAATGAGCTTCATGTGGTCGGCTGCGTTGTGGGTTATTGCTATAGTTGTTGTAG
>OVBE01007772.1:0-18043 GCA_900406425.1 Iberis pinnata
CCTGTTTTTCCCAGATCTGCATGTTTAGCTTTAAGGTTATGTTTCCTGTTTCATCTGATCCTACTCCCATGAGTAGTGAGTAGTTCACTAAGTTCCTGAGGATGGGGGTAGACTAGGGNGAAGTTGTTTGTTCTTAGATCCCTTATGTTTCACTTGTTCGTAATGCTGATTGTACTTATACCCGTAATGGATGAAGACCCGCCGTTAGGCCCTTCAACACCGGAAGGTGAGTCATTGAAGGTGACCGGACCAAAGTGGCTTCAGAGACAAGTTTCCCCTTCTCTATTAATATATGTTGGGAAACTTTTTGACTAGAGTAGTAGTTGTTAATGCCTGCTAGGTAGTCACCGTTTATGACAACAGTTGAGTCTGTGATTGCTTTTCTTGAGATTGGTTGCCAAGGAATTGGAATTGATTGTATATATAGCTACTGTCTAGGGGTCAGCTCATTGTTTGAGGTATGTTAGGTGCTTAGGTAACCCATGATAGATCCTTAGTCAATTACCCTATGTCCTCAGGAACTGCTTTACATTGCTTGTATCTTTCACCCTTTCTTGCTTTTACTCTGTTTTGCATTTAAGTGTTTTATGCTTCTTTCTGTCTTTATGCTTTTTATGTTCATTCGCACTTAGGACCTTTTTAGAAACAAACCCTTTTAACACTTAGCCTGACTTTAAAGCATCCATTACATCCAGATTGTTTAGTACACTCCCATTATGGATTGACAAACTCATCTATACTACAACGATGGATGATTGATACCCAATAGGACTTCAAAATCCTATTATCATTTTTTAAAAGAACTTCCACTTGTGACCCTCTAACTCCAGAGATTTCTCTTTTTTCGCTCAGCTTTCGATCTTTTTCTTTGATTTTTTGTTTTGTTTTCAGTTATGTGTATTTTACTAGATGAAAAAAATGGATCATAAGTCAACATATTTGAACAAAAAATTGAATAATTATTATATTTTATTTTAAGTGGATATATTGATTGTATATAGACAAATATCCGACATTAAAATAAGTTGAAAAGGTGATATAATGTATGAATTTCTTATAATATTCTAAGCTATTGTACACTACATGATAAATATTCTAAGCTATTGTACACTATAATATAATATTTATCATGTAGTGTATAATAAAACTTTTGATGCTCATACCATAAACTATAATCATATTGCTAAATTCAAAGCTGACTTGATCTCTGCTTGTAAACAGGATGAAAACTATTGGAGAGTGAAGAGTAGAATATTTTGGCTTCAGAATGGAGACAAAAATACTTCATATTTTCACTCAAAATTTCAGCAAAGAAGGCGTCACAGAACCACCAATATAAGTGATGCCTATGATGTTATTCAGTTTGTCCAGCAGGAAATTCAGAATATTTTCTTGGCATATTACTCATATTTGTTTCAAGAACATGAAAATATTCAAGTTCGAACATATGATCTTATGGATGATTTTCCTTGTAAGATCTCACCAAGAATGAATCAAGAACTCGCAAGACCGGTAACTGAAGCAGAAATTCAACAAGCTTTATCACAGATGCACCCTGATAAGGCTCCTGGTCCGGATGGTTTAATAGCAGGTTTCTATCAACAACACTGGACAACTAAAAAAACTTAGGTGCTCAAATTTGTCTCTCATTTTTTCATCTTTGGGAATTATATGCAACTCTGAATCATACTTATACTTGTCTAGTGCCAAAGATCCCGCATCCCCAATCTCCAAATGATTTTAGGCCTATAAGCCTAGCTAATGTGGCTTATAAATTGATTTCAACATTTTTGGCAAATAGACTTAAAGTTTGGCTGCACTGTATCATATCTGAGAATCAGTCTGTTTTCGTTCCTAATCGCCAAATTACTGATAATGTTCTAGTGGCACAAGAATTTATTCACTCCCTCAAGACTAGAACTAGGAAACAACAATTTATGGCACTGAAGTTGGACATCATCAAGGCCTTTGATAAAATAGATTGGCAGTTTCGGGATTTTTGTTGCATAAGATGGGTTTTAATGATAAATGGTGTCACTGGATTCAGAAATATGTTTCAACCGTCACTTACTCAGTGTTAGTAAATGGGCAGCCAGTGGATTTGATTAAGCCTAGAAGGGGTATTAGGCAAGGGGATCTCATTTCCCCTTACCTTTACATAATTTGTACTGAAGCTTTATCATTCTTAATAGCTAAACAGAACACTAGGAAACATCTTTTGGGTTTTAAGGCTAGCAGAAATGGTCCTTCAATATCATACCTTATGTTTGATGATGACCTTCTTCTTTTTTGCAAGGTGGCTAAGAATGAAGTCAACTTTCTATCGAATACTCTCACTACATATGGCAACTATTCTGGTCTGAAGATCAACTATAATAAATCATCAATCTTATTTGGAAAGAATATAAGTATGGATACCAAGGGTTCAATACAACAAAAGTTTGGTATCCATAATACATGTGGTTTTGGCATGTATTTAGGACTACCAGATTTCATTAATGCAAAAACTACCTCCATATTTTCCTATCTTATTTCCAGGGTGAAACAGAAGATGTCCCATTGGACAATTCAACATTTATCAATGGCAGGGAGAGAGATGTTCATCAAAGTTGTTCTTACTGCTTTGCTAAATTATACCATGCAGTGTTTTATGTTACCAAAGGCTGTCCTGGATACTTTTACAAGTATTATACGAAATTTTTGGTGGTCTGGTACAAAGGATGTTTAAAAAATTCCTTGGATTTCATGGTCTAGACTAACCTCCTCTAAGTCAGCAGGAGGTATTGGTTTTAGAGATCTAACCTATTTTAGTTTAGCACTTGTTACAAAGAAAACCTGGCGTTTACTTACACATCCACATAGTTTGTTTGCAAGAGTATATAAGGCCAATTATTACCCAAAAACTTCCATTTTAAATACAACCAGAAAGACTAACTCAAGCTATGCTTGGAAGAGTATTAGCTAGGGCATTCCTTTGCTAAAGGATTGTAATACTGGATTGTATGAAATGGTGCTTCTATTCGTGTTTTGGAAGATAAATGGATTCTCAATCCAATTCCAAGGCCTGCTTTGAAAAGATGGTCAACCAGTCCTACAGACATGTGTGTTGCAGATTTTCTGAATGATAACATGACATAATGGAAATTGATGAAACTTAGGCAATATTTGGCTGACAGTGATATTGATTATATAACCATGTTAAGGCCAAGTTTGTATGGTAATCCTGATCAACCAGTTTGGAAATTTTCTAAGTCTGGCATATATACAGTCAGGTCTGGCTACCATTCTTTACACCAAAACAATCATGCTTCTGCAAGCTCTTCTTTTTCAAACTCTTTATACAACACATTATGGAAGCAAAATGTTCCAGGGAAAGTTAAGCATTTCTGGTGGCGTGTTATAACAAACTTTTTACCAGTTTCAACTTTATTATGACGCATAGGATTAAATGTGGATCAGACCTGTCAAGGTTGTGGTGAATATGATGAAGATGCGAATCATCTGCTTTTCCATTGTAGAATCTCAAGAGAGAAATGGGAACTAAGTCTGACAAGCTATTTCAATATTGTGGGGATTACAGACAATCTAGCTGAGAACCTCAGAACTGTTCTTAATGATTGTACAACTGCGAAATCTTCCCTGATACCAACTTTACCACTTTTTCTTGGCTGGTCAATATGGAAAATGAGAAATGAGCTCATATTTCAAAACTCAAGAAGTAGTTTACCATATGTAATAAATAAAGCACTAGTGTATGCTCAGAGCTGGAGCTTTAGTCTTTTGGATCATCGCCAAACTCATGATGGTGGAACAGGGAAGAATTGGAATCTTTCCTCTAATGTCCCTGTTTTCCAAGATGATTTTTTTTATGATCCAAATGCATATTTTTGTTCACAAATGACTCATGGACTTCTTAGATAGACAAGAATGGAATAGGCTGGATGTTTTACCATAACATCCAGCGATTGTTGCAATGCAAAGCGTCTCTTGCACCAATAGTTTCAACAATGAAAGTTGAATGTCAAGCAATATTAGATGCCTAACAATTTCTGCACGCTGATCATTATCGGTCTATCCATCTATTTTGTGACTCAAAGAAGATAGTTGATATCTTTAAAATCCTTCTATATGATGACACAAGAAGCAATATTTTATCAAAAAAAGGTATTACTACTCTTTTGGATATAAGGCAACTTGCTCTGCAATTTCATTCCTTTCAGCTTATTTATATTCCAAGAAGTATAAACTATGTTGCTGATAGATTAGCAAAAGAAGTAAGGATTGCAAATGTATCAAAACAATTCAATGATTGTAACCTTTTGATATAAATGAAATTATGTTGCCAACAAAAAAAAAATTGGGAATATTTTCTTTTCTTTCTTTATTATTTAAATACATAGTAGTGACAAATAGTTTAATTTATACTACAAAAATAATTTCTTTTTTTTTTGATAAAGGGTATTCTATTGAAATGCAAATATAGTACAACCAGATAGAGCCCAAAACATAATACAGCCCATAACTAATTACAAACCCAAAAACCCATCTAAGTCCACAATTTTGAATTGGGCCTCCTAACGCCCACCAAGATGAAACCCTAGTTGCCCTAGCACAAGAAGATAACCTTGTTGCGCCGCCGCCGCCGTCTATGCATGCAGATCCCACCGGATCAGGACCTCCGATGGTTCAGCGAGCGACTCCGAAGCGTCACCGACTCAGGACCGTTGGTTCCATCCACCCAATGTCTCTGTTAAAAAGGAGGAGGAGATCGGTTTGTAAACGCCGCGGCTTGGGTCGGAATGATGGAGTAGTTTTCCGGTTGGTAGGGACGGAAGAGAGACCTTCGGTGAAGACGATCGCAGATCTGGACAACGACAGTCCGTACGCCGCCATCGTGAACCAACGACATCGCTTTTCCTCCAGTCACCAGATCTACCAACCTTGAAGTTCCACCGTTCTCGCCATGCAGTTCTCCGTGTTCTATGTAGCGTGCTTCTCTTTCCGGAGGAGAAAATCGCTATGCATCTACTTCTTGCCGCCTGAAAACATGATGGAATCGCAGAAAAAGAGTGGTTTTAGTTGAAAAAGCTCTGGGAGAAACTGAAAATGGAGCTCGCCGGCTCTGGAAGTCACCGACGAGCCCTAGGGACGCGGTGCGGAGGATTGTGGCTCGGCTGGCGGATGGGGCCTCTATACTATCCTTCTTCCGGCTCTAGACTCTCCGATTTGAATGTTTTAGGGAGAGAGAAGAGAGAGAACTGTTTATCTTTCTTTATTTGATGTTTGACTAATTCTTCTTTTTTTTGCTCATCATTATTTAATAATGACCGATGATCTCAATAAAAGGCTTACAAATTATAAGCAATAATAGTACAAATTATTGGATGTGAATAGCTTAGTGAGTAAATATCTCAATAATTTCAATAAATGCTTCTTCTTTTTTTTACTCGTAGCTACAAGGCAATATTCAATGCGAATTGATTTTCATTTATAGGTCACAGTATATTTTCTGTTTATAGAGTTTGAAAAACTGGATCAATTTTTTTCTTTTTCTAAAAGGAACTTTGCATTGCATGTTGAGTGGTTAGAGACTTCAGAGTTTGAATGTCCAAACATTTGAGTCAAAACTGTTTGATGTAAGCAAAATTACTATGACATCTATTACTTCTCTTGCAGTACAAATTATTTGATTCACCAAAACAATATGTATAAAAGAATATAAGATGACGTATTGAAATTGATGCTTCATACACATTCAATCATTTTATTTTTTTCATAATTAGTAACATATTTATTCGTTTTTTAATCATATAACTATTTTTATTCTTCACCACAAATACCTTAAGATATTTTTCTTCTTCTGTAACCCTTTTTCATTTCTAAGATAAGTATATAGGTAAAATAAATAGTGGAATACTATTTTTCACAATGTTTAAAATGTATATGTTCAGTTGAAACAGTTAATATGGTTAGGTCTGTAGAAAATTCTTCTTCATGGTTATTGGTTAACATGTATGAATTACCGGATTGATTATATAAAATATTAGCCTAAAACCCGGAAAAAAACACTGTGATTTGTAAATTCCAAACGACCTCAATGGCAATAATAATATGGTTATTTTAACCAAAATAATAATAATATGATATTTTGTGTTTAAAACCAGAGAACAAATGAAATAAGAAAGGAAATACAGATTCCAATTTTAGGATATAATGAAACTAAAAAAGATCTATATGTGAGTGAGTCAGATCATATCAAAACACCAATCAATCATCCACATGAATTTCTACCAAAAAGAAGAAGGATATACTAAACATGACTCATTATATATATATATACATCTTAATTTTAACTCCATAGTGAAGCTTCTCATAATTTAAAACTCGCCATTACTACACTAAAAACACTTAACATGTGTTTTGTTAATGTCACTCAACCATTTGATTTTGAACAGCTTTCACAGCTGCAACTCTAGCAGCCATCGCAGCTTTGTTAGCCGCAGCCACAGCTTGAGTGACTTCCTCATCCACTCGTTTTTGATTTATGCTTTTCTTCGCCATTTCTCGAGCATTCTGCAATTGATCATCAAACTTAAATAAATACCTAAACAAGTATATGATCGGTTTTAAAATTTTAATGATCATAATATAAAACAAAAAATAAGTTGCTTTTACATAAAAATAATAATTAAAAGTAGATCTTTTCTTAATAAAGTTTTTAAATTAAAAATATATATAAACTTGTGTTTGTTTTGTTTGAATTTAAAACCGATTCTGTCTATGTATCAAAACAAAACAAATGTGTAATTTTATTAGCTATAAATTTCAGTTTTAAAGTATTGCATATACCTGAACCGCTAAACGAACCGGTTCAATTTCGGGTGGAAGCCGGTTTACGAGATTACCATCAGTCCATTGACCGCATTTGGTATCACCGCTTCTAAATCCATACAAGCCAAAGCCTTGCTTACGACCTTCATGCCAAGCTCCTTCATAATAGTGACCATTGGCAAAATGATAAACACCAAATCCATGAATTTTGTCTCCAAAATACTCTCCTCCATACTTATCTCCGTTTCTACAAACAGCACAAAAGACAATATTCAAAAAATTAACTAAAAGTCGAAATCTAAATCTAAAGACGTAGTTAAGTTTTGAAATTTTTTAAAAATAAACTGTTTCTTAATTTATTTATTTCTAACTACAAACTTGTTTTTTTTATCTTTTTGTACCCAAAACTAATTATGTTTCTTTTTTTAGTCACATCATTTTTCGGACCATAACGGCTTAGTAACCCAATACATTTGCTATTTGAATGGCCTGATAACAAGACAACAACGATAGACAACCACTAGATTTCTTGATACTTGTTAAACCAATTATGTTTAGAACTCGAAAAAATTTATTAGATTGATAATTATAATAGATAATA
Organism: Iberis pinnata; assembly: GCA_900406425.1. Taxonomy (NCBI): domain Eukaryota; kingdom Viridiplantae; phylum Streptophyta; class Magnoliopsida; order Brassicales; family Brassicaceae; genus Iberis; species Iberis pinnata. The sequence continues at coordinate 7,433 of OVBE01007772.1, forward strand.
AATAAATGATATTTTAATCAGTTCTAGCACAAATCACCCATAATTATTAGAAACAAATGAATGTTTTTGTATTAATCTCCATTTCTATAACAAGCACACAAAAAAATGATCCGAACTTGAGATTTTAAAATTCATAAAGTAAACCATCTCTTCAACTAAAATTTCTTTATTATACAAAGTTGCAAATTCATATTTGTTTTGTTTAAACTTAAGATCAACTCTGTTCAAAACTCAAAAATTCTCATAACTAAGGAATATATATAATTTTAATCGGATTTTGGCAATAATCATTTAAAATTTATTTTAAAAACAAACTGATAAATATGTATGTACCTGAAATGGTAAGATCCAAGTCCATGTTTAACACCAAATTTAAATTCACCAACATAAGAACTTCCATCAGCACAAGTTTGAACACCAAAGCCATGACTTTGACCATTAAACCATTCACCGGAATAAGAATCTCCGGTGTAAAACCAATAAACTCCATAGCCATTTCTCAATCCATATTTATATTCTCCTTTATACTTACTTCCTTTACACCAAAACTCAATTCCATAACCATCATATCTTCCATTAATCCATTCTCCTTCGTATCTTCCATTAATGGAATAATAATAAACTCCTTTTCCATTACATCTTCCATTATCAAACTCCCCTTCATAGAAATCTCCATTGTTGAAGAATTTGACTACTAGTTGATTTTGGTCTTTATGAGTTCTGATAGAATATTTTAAAATCATAATTACATAAAAACACAAATATATGAAATTTTAAACCTGTCCTAAATATCATAATCTAAAATATAAAATATGTTAATTTAACAATTTCTTAGAAAATAAATCATTTTTTACTAATCTTGTTCTATACATAAAATAGACTTTAATCTAATATTTGTTTTGTTTGTATTCAAAACAGATTATGTCAAAAACCCATAAATTAATTAAATAGATAATCTAACAAATACATATTATTTTAGTCGTATTTTAGCATAATCACTCAAGATAATATCTAAAAACCGAATAAATATTTATATGTTAAAATTATGCACAGAACTAAGTACATATATATAATATATAAGTATTGGGCCTCAAAATTTTTTAAGATTTTATAAGTGTGTTCATGAAGGAATCAAAAGAGCAAAAAGATTGGAGAAATGTTTAAATGAGATTATTTTCTCATTACAAGAAACATTAAATTGTTTGAGGATATGTATTTTTGAATTCATATGTTTCTAAAAACAGTTTTTCGCGTTTTATTTTGTTAGAGTCTCATAGTATCATTTCGTATTAGATCTCTGATTTCTCGGATCCGGTCCTGATTAAAATTTTAAAATTTTAACTATAAAAAACAACATAAATTATTTTTTATAATTTAAAAAACTGGTCCTAAAATTTTAGAAATCATAATCTACAATAAAAAAAATAAGTTAATTTGAGAATTTTTATAAAAAATAAACCATGTTTCAAACTGAATTTATGTATATACATATAATAGACTTTAATATCTTTCCTACAAAAAAAAAAAAAGACTTTAATGTCTTTATTTTGTTTGTATTCAAAACAAATTACGTTCAAAACTCATATATTAATTAAATAGATAATTCAACCCATATAGAAAGACGAATAAATGTATTTATAATACCTTTTCACTACGAGTTGGTCTTTATGGATTCTGAAAGATTCTTGATTCGAATCTCCAATGTAGAACTGAATCGGTTTTGGTTTGTGTCTGATTCTGAATCTTAATGCGAAGAACAAAACGACGGCGATGAAAATCAGACTTAGTAATAGATTCTCCGACGAGAGAATCTCAGCGGAGAAGTTTGAGAAGACGAAGAAGAAAGAGAGAAAAACGAGTGTGAAGAAGAAGAAGATAAGACCCGGTTTTAAAAACCGGGTCGGATAATTTGACCCGAATGATTTTCTTCTTGTTCTTCTCTGTTTCTCTTCTTTCTCATTAGATTCTAGATCGTGATGACTGATTTCATTGATTGAAGATTGAATCGTTGGTGATCTAAGCAATGATGATTGAGTTCTCGCTAGTTTCGCTTTGCTCATATCTCCGGTGATCGATTCCGCCCCGGAATTACGTTAACCACCACTGCACCACCGTGAAAAGCATACCGTTAGATGAAAATTTAGATTTAATATTAACCGTTAGATGAAAATCAGGCGGTTGATAAAAGAAGGGAGGGTGGGTCTTTGAAGGGAATATTATGAAACGGAAGCTTTGTAGCTTTTCTGTTGCAAATCACCACGTGACATCACACACATATCTTTTTATCAAAATATTTTGGAATTTTTTTTTTTCTTTCAACCACACTATAATTAATTTATTAAATTATACAGTCTCCGTAAATGATTGCCAATATAAAAACATCAAAATTTACAAATGTTCGATCGACAAGAAAAACTTTTGTTGAACGGCAAAACCAACCTATGATCGTTACAACTCTGCACGACTCATATTAAAGCTTACAACTCTGTGTTTAATAGTGAAATACTCCGACGAATGCTTTTGGCTCCTACTTGCTTTGTTGATGAAACTTTGGAATTGCAGAACCAACTTAAACTAGATTTCGTAGCGGTTGCCTTCCAAAATCCATCGACTTGACACTTGAGTCTTTGACCTCCGCTTACTTGGCGAATAGGGATAACTACGACTAGTAGTAGAGAAACTCGAGCCTTCTCCCACAATTATTTTTCTGATAACGTCTTAGTTAAAGTATCGGTTGAAGACTAACTATCATCTTGAAAGACCATAAAATTGCGTACTTTTCAAGTTGACCATAAAATTCAATATTGTAAATATCAGAGCTTTGTCCCTCCGGTTTTTGTTTGTTCTCTATAGAAGAAAGTCCATATCTTCATATAATGAATCTTGGGGAATATGAAGAAAATTTATTTAAATACCACTTCTGTTTAGTTTGTGTTCCTTATAATAATAATATTTTTATTTCAAATATATCGTAATTTTAAAATAATTTTAAAACTTCAAAATTAAACTCAGAACTAAATAGTAACTTTTTCAAAATTAAATTCTAAATATTTAAAATCAATTGTGATATTTATGTAAAAATATATTTTAACAGTATTTATAAATAATTTGGAATATTTTTAGAATATAAACATATTTTTAATAATTTATAGAATTACTCAGATATTTTTTGAAAAAATTAATAGTTTTAAGATAATTATTTCCAAATTAAGATAAATGGATTAAATAATCAATTCAAGTAAGAAGTTTGACGGATTAAAGACACAATAAATGTACATTACAATTGTAGCGATCTGCAAAAAACATTACAAACTGAAACACACATATATATATATATATATATATATATATTTAAGTTATTCTTTTATAAATTTATTTGGTTTTTATAAGATATAATTTTCTAATATATTTTTAAAAAATTTATAAAGTTATTAAATGTTCTTGTTAATTTTGTAAATCACATTATATTTAGTTTTGTAAATTATGTTTTGTTCTATTTTTATCATTTTGACCACTTTTATTATTTGTTATTATTGGCACGTCATTCTGCATTGTTATTTTATATGAATCGCACTTGTTTCATAAACCACAGTTTAACCACATCGCATTGTTTGATTTGTTGTTACCATTCAAAACTTAAACATCCATTACAATTGTAGTGATCCGCGAAATCCAAACATCACAAAATAAATAATATTACGTTTTCATAAACTTTTAAACTGTCATTTAAATTATAAAGGAGGAAAGAACACATGGCTCAAAAACTGAATTATTTAAGTTCACAAGACATTTTTAACTTTCATTTTGAAATTTTGCTAATCTCCTTTTTACATTTACTTCAAATGCATAATAAAATTATCAACTCAATAGAATTTTTCAGCTTAAACTTTTTGTTCAATTTAAGTTTGAATCTTGTTTCTAATAATAAATCACCTCGATATAACTTAACACTTCTGTTTTAATTTTTGCTTTTGTAACTTTTGGTATATGATGAAATATCTCTCTTTTTTGGGAGAATTTTCTATATCAATATAACGGTTGATTTGGACTTCCAATGGAATATTTATAAAAAACAACAATCTATATCCATAGTAAGTAATACAATTTTTAATTTATTTAAAAGTAAATCGTATGTTATATCAACAATTCATATTGGGAGGGTAGATAGTGGATGAAAACTGTAAAGTGTATGTAGTGTGTGTAGTCTACTAGATTGGACGGTCGAGATCAAATCAATTACTATATTCGGAAATAAAATTAACAACACAAAGAAGAATCAATAAAAAATGGTTTTTGATCAAATTATGAAAAACAACAAACCTTTTAACAAACATCATCTCATGGTGCATATTTTTTCTTTTTTTCACCACCACATCTATAAAATCTGATTTCTAATCAATTTTTTTATAATTTTAAATTTTTTAACTACATTAAAATTTAATAAATAAAAATGCAAATATATATTTTAAACTATTTAACTAAAACCACTTTTTGATTCACATGATGCATATATGATTCAATTTATATAACTTCGTGTGAATTTTTAGTATGAAAACTATTTATTTTTTTCTTTCTATAAGTTATTCACATGTGATCAAAATTATATGATATAAATAAAGGTTATCTTCATGTTCAACATCAATTAAAATATATATAGTGCATGTATAACCCATTTTTATTAGCTTATCCGTGATCGGTCATATAATTTTAAAAGTGACAATTTAAAACAAGTAAAAAAATAAAATGATTTTATATATTTTCTAAATTATAGCCGTTTTGTAAATTAAATTTTTAAAATTAAAAACCGGTTCTGTGTTTATCTTTGAACACTTTAAGTCACAATGTAATCTTGATATATTCAGAACTTAAATCATAATGTTAGATATTTAGTTATATTTTTGAGAAGTTTCTTGAAACACTTTAAATTTCAAAACTATCACACACTTTCAAAAGTTCCGAAAATAACACACACTATTGAAAGTTTCAAAAATACCACAAAAATAAAAAGTGAAATTTAAGGGTTTAGAATTAAAAAAATTTTGTTTAGGTTCACTAAATAAAATTTATGGTTTAGTTTTGAAGGAGGTCGGGTTTGGTTTTGGGGTTTTATGGTTTAAATTTGAAGTTTCAAAACTATTTCAAATTTTGTGGTATTTTTGGAACAAAAACATTTTTATGGTATTTTTGAAAAAATATAATATTTTTGGAATTTTTGAGAGTAGGTGGTATTTTTGGAATATACCTAATTTTTTATGTTATTTTTTAAAATGTCCCTAGATTTTTTAATGTTTTTGTTTTTGCCTTTTTTTCAAAAGGAAGAAAACGGTAGTCCTAAGCTAATGAATAATGACATTAGATTTAAGAGTAAATGGTTTTTTAGTATTTAATTAATTAAACTAACATCGCTTTCATTAAATCAAGAAAAGTCTTAAGTTCAGGTGCATTGAACTATTTTTAATAACTTCGGCTTAGGAAAGATAATTCCGACAGAAGAATCATATCAATTTTCAGTCTTTTATAGAATATTCAACCTTACTTCTATTGATATTACTCGTCTAGAGCTTAAGAAGACTAATTAAAGAAATACTAAAAATATATAAGAACAAAAACAACTGTTCAGACAGCTTTTAACCTCTTTAACAAGATTTATTGTCCAAATTTAGAGTGAGATCTGACTGCTTTAGAGCACTTTCATTGGAGGGCTTTCTAGCACCTCCATTAGAAGGTTTTAAAGAGTTTTTTAACATTAAAAATAATAAAAATAAATCAAAATTGGAGAGAACAAGAGAATGAGTTCCTAAAAAAGGATTTTTAGATATTTTTTATAGGGTTTTTAGACACTTATCCACTTTTTAGTGGTGTTTTTTATTTATTACTTTTAAATTAATTAAAAATCTTAATTATAAAAATAATAATAATAATTTATTGGTAAGATATTATTTTCTAAATACTAATAGATGGAAATGATCTTATGTTTTTTTTACCGGTGTATTCGTGTTGTCTCTTCCAGCGTCTACATTTGTGACGGGTCTAATATTCTTTAATGAACATCCGTTTAATCGTCTTACATTATTTTTATCTTTAGGAGCTTACCAATTATTTGTAAAGACATGTAAATGCAAGAGTTTGTGTTGGGTATAAATTTAACACCTATGAATATATCAAACCCATTGGTAAACCCACTAATCATAAAAAACAAAACCCAAGACAAATCTAAGAGTATCAACTGACTTTGAACAGTTTGTCTATAGATCCGAATCGCCAATCTTAAACAGTGACCCTTATGGATCGTACTACTGATTAGAAACAATGAGCCTATATAAACTAGACTTAGGCCACACTGAGCAGACGCGACACTAGTCACCTACTTCAAAAAATCATAATGATTGCGATAGAAAAACACTATAAAAAGAGAGTCGAGATCATAGAGAAAAGGGACAATTGTAGACAAAAATTATACTAAAAAATCAAAACAACAAATACAAAACCTTGAATTATGAGCTCGTTCGGACTTGTGGATCACCTCACTTATTTTCTTTTCAAAGACTAACGCATACTAAAAAAGTTTGTTTGGGTGAGTTTTTTTTGTTACGTTTCTTGAAATCTTTTGGTATATCTATAGATTTCTATGTACACAGTTTAATATTTCAGTACTATGTTTTTTTTTGGCTCCCAATATTAAACTTTCTCTTGAAATTTCAAATTATGATAGTCAAAATTTACATGTCATAATGTTTTATTTTTATAATTTATTGTCGATTTAACTTTAACTTAATAAAAGAAAAATATATAGAGAAGGAACAAAAACAATATCTACTCTTTACAAATTTAAAAATGTGAATTTAACTTTATTAATTTTGCTTGACTAAAATCAAAGTCTATTCTCAAATGAAACTAAAAGAAGAACAATACAGCAACATAGCAATAAGGTTACTAAGAGAACCCTCTAATTCATTCCAAAGTTTCAATCTTTAGACTAAACACTCATTAGCTTTAGCTTCAGCTTCATTCTCTCAACTGCATTACGCAATGTATCTTCATCTTTACAAAACGTAAACCTCACCAAGTTCTTCCCTTCTTCTGGATTCAAATAAAACACACTTGTCGGGATCGCAACAACCCCGACTTCTTTGATCAAATACTCGCAGAAAGCGACATCATTCTCCAAACCGAAAGGCGTATGGTCAACAATCACAAAGTAAGTCCCGCTTGACGGGAACACTTTAAACCCAACTTCATTCAAACCCTTAACAAGAATCTCTTTCTTTGCTTTGTAATCTCTTCTTAGCTCATTGAAATAAGACTCTGGTGCATTAAGAGCTGCAATGGCTGCATATTGCATTGGTGTTGATGTAGAGAATGTGAGATAAGAATGTGCTTGTCGAATTCCCCAAGTTAAATGAACCGGCGCAATAGCCCAACCGATCTTCCAACCTGTTAAAGAGAAAGTCTTTCCTAAAGAATTCATAGTCACGGTTCTTTCGTACATACCGGGAAGTGAAGCTATTGAAAGATGATCCATTTCGAAAGAAAGCTTATCGTATACTTCATCCGAAAACACAAGCACGTCGTTTTCGATACATATAGATGCAATAGCTTCAAGCTCTTCTCTAGTAAACATTTTCCCAGTTGGATTGTGCGGAGTGTTCATAAGAATGGCTCGGGTTTTACTCGATACAGCAGCTTTAAGTTCTTCTAAAGGGATCGAGAAATCAGGAGGGCGCAATGTGATTCCTTTTACTTTGGCACCAGCCATTGAAAGTGTAGCTTCATAAGAATCATAAAACGGCGCAAAGAGAATCACTTCGTCTCCAGGGTTTATTAAACCTAATATAGTTGCAGCTATAGCTTCTGTACAACCAGAAGTAACAGTCACTTCTCTTTCTGGATCACAAACAAGACCCGTGTCTTGTAGAAACCGAGAGGCTATAGCTGAATTTAGTTCAGGAACTCCGTGTCCACGAGCATACTGGTTTTTACCATCTTTAATAGCTTGAATTGCAGCTTCTTTGACAAAATCTGGACCGTCGAAATTCGGGAAACCTTGACCTAGATTGATTGCTCCATGTTTAAGAGCTAATGTACTCATTTGAGTAAAAATTGTGGTTTTGAACTTCTCTAATCGTTTCGAAACCTATGAAATAAGTACGAATAATGTATATAAGAACAGAACAGAACATAGAACAAGTCTTAGAGATTCTAATTATTGCTAATAGGGCTGGGCATTATACCTGAAACCCGAACTAGAACCGAACAGAAAAAACCTGGAACCGAAACCAAACCGTATTTTCAAATAACTTGAATGGTTTTATAAGGGTACCCGAACCGAACCAGATCCGAACCGAAAACCAAACGAATACCAAAACCCCGAATGTGTTTATATTTATAAGTAATTTTTACGAGTGATTCGGTTTTTTGGTTGTATTCCGGGTTTTTTGGTTTGGTTAATTCGGGTTTTAGTTGGATTTTGGACCCAGATTACTCGAATTATCCATGTTACCTAAAAAATCGAAACAGTAAACCCAAAATAAAAACTAAAAAAACCCGACCCAAAGCCGAAACGAAATCTACTTTATTCCTATTTGGGTTCTATGTAGTCGGACCCAAAAAACTAGAAACCCTAAACCCGAATGCCGACTTCTAATTGCTAATATCATAATACCAAAACCAGATCTACAGTGCACAATTGAACACAAGTAAAAGAAGCATTTGAATTTCTAGAACTTTAAACTTCAAAATCTGCTATATGCTTATGTCAAATTCTCACAAAGACTTGCAAATTAAACAGAATTCACTAAAACAGCGAAGCTTAATTGAGTCAACGATCTATAAAAAGCTTTAAGATGAAATTTAAATAGATAGTCTAAGCTGTAAAAAAAGTATCGTGGGACCGTACAGTATGAACAAAGTGGAATCCAAATTAACACAGATGAAAATAAATAAAGAAGCAAACTATTAAAATGACAAAGCGATAGCTTGCTAAATCAATACGAATTCAAATCTAAATCTCTCAAATTCCAAAATCGCAAGAACCGAAGCAGGACTAAGAAACTGAAAACGAAGAAATGAAAGGAGAATGATTACCTGAACAGGTTTCAAAGTTTGTTGATCTGAATTGTTCTGAGTCGAAACTGTAGACATTGAAGCTGAGATTTGAGAGAAGATTGAAGCTGGTGATTTCGAAGAGCTTCGACGGAAATGAGAAGAAAATGGGAGAAGAGAGGGTTTGTAAGTAAAATGTTTAAGCATTACACAATGTGTGTCCAGGTACATTGCCTCTGCAACATTGACCAGAGAGATATTAAAGCGTTTTTTAGGGTTCTTAATTCGCTCGAATTTTAGGAACTTTCGTGGACTCAAGTTGCAATTCTTTGACCAAAGTGGTTTTGGGCATTTTAGAGCATGGATCAAGATTTATGGGGCCAAGCCACCTTGAAGATTACGCCGTCTAGTTTTAATATTAAGACTCCAAATATGGTAATTACAGGAAAAATTAGCCGTATAACAACCATATACAAAATAATTAAATATGTATGGGTAATTTTTTTAATAGTAACAAAAATGTTAGAAATTTTTTTGAATAATAAATTTTTGAGTTTAAAATTTTTTTAGTTTTGAGATTCAACGCGTAAATTTTAGAATTAAAATTATTTTAAATGTTTGATATTTTTCTAACAAAAGTATATTTTTCTTTTTTAAAAAAATTTTACATACTTTCATAAAACATAATTTAACACACATATATATATATATAATATCTTTTATCTTATTAGAATTTTTAATTTTTTAATTATTTAAATTTTAAATCATATAAAATACATCCAAAGTGATATTGTTGGAAAATATAAAATAACGTGTTTGAATATATGGAATAAATAGTTTTATTATTGTAAATTTAAATTCTAGATTTTTATTTTTCTGTTATATATATTGTAGTTATCATAAAAGATATTCAATAATCTTTGGTTCACCTAAAGGAAAAAAATTATTGTGCTTAAATTTAATTTTTTTTCTGTTACATAATTTCATTTTTTCTTAATACAAGTTTTATAATTGAAGAATTTCTTGATATATTATTAAAAAGTTCAAATTCCAAAAATACCACACACTTTCATAATTTCCAAAAATATCACAAACATGAAATGAATTTTTTGGGTTTATAATTTAAAAGTTTAGATTTGGGTTCACTAAATAGAGTTTAGGGTTTAGTTTTGAATGGGGTAATGTTTAGTTTTGGAATTTTAGCGTTTAAACATGAAATTTTAAAGCTATTTCAAATTTTATGGTATTTTTGGGACAAAAATAAGTTTGTAGTATTTTTTGAATTTGTTGAAGGATGTGGTATTTGAGAATATATTTAGGGGATGTTATTGTATATTGTTTTTTAATGTATTTCAATGTAATTGCTTTTCAGTGTATTTTAACAGATTTTATTGAATTCTCTAAATGCACGATGGGTTTGAAAATATTTTAATAGATTTGTTTTTGATGTATTTTGGTTAATTGTTATGTATTTTCAAATCATTAAAATACTAATAAAAATATTAATCCCTTTCTGTTGTGAAAGTGTTAACTTCTTATTGATAATGATCGATCAATAGGTCTATATAT
>OVBE01007773.1:0-18043 GCA_900406425.1 Iberis pinnata
GATGCTTTTAAATATGGTAGCTTGACTGTTCCAGAATTACAACACAATGAAAATGTAAGATTTATCTGATTTCTCTTCTTGTTAACACGTTCATCATACCACATAATTGCTCCACAAAATGTACATTCATATGTTGGATCTCCATGGTCTAAATAANCCTAAAACTCGGGAAAAAAGATGAAATCTTATAATTACGTTTCCACAAAAACTTTAGCTTGAAATATTAAAATATCTATTCCATAAAATCAAATTTATACCTTGCTTGTTTTGGTAATCTATTGTTACTTTTTTCCGGTTTGCGAAAACCGTTTGAAAAATCAATGCCATTTGTTTAACTCTTTCGTTTGGGCTCATATTTAAATATTCATTTTCATCATTCGAATCCTCATTTACTATATCTTCATCAGTCTCGTAATCTAATACAAACTCACGAAAGTTTTGCCATTCTCCACCTTATCAAAATCATATAGTGGAACAAATAGTTATAATGGAACCAAATTTTGATATATTAAACATATATATAAAAGTTTTGATAATACCTTGAGTCTCTTTAACGAAATCATTGATCGTTTCAATAGATGATCCGGCTATGTCATCTATATGTTTTCTAATATTCCCAAGTTCCACGGTTCCTCCATCTAAATGAGTTTTAAAAATACAAAATTAGAAATGTGCAAATTTTCAATACAACCAGTTATTTTGCGAACTGGAAAAATAGTGACAAACCTTTAGATCTGCCTTTGGTGTATAAGTTTTTACTATAATTCAAATCAAATAGTTTTGCATATGTACGAATAGCATGACCGGACTAATGAACATTATTTTTGTTTAAAGTTTGATGTATTTTGTATATATATAAAAGTTTTGATAATACCTTGAATCTCATTGTGTACGAAATCATTGATAGTTCCAATAGATGATCCGGCTATGTCATCTTTATGTTTTCTAATATTCCCAATTTGCGCGGTTCCTCCATCTAAATGTGTTTTAAAAACACAAAATTAATATAGTGCAAATCTTCTATACAACCATTTACTTTTCGAAATGGAAAGATAGTGACAAACCTTTAGATCTACCTTTGGTATATGAGTTCTGACTATAATTCGTATCAACTATATTTGCATATGTACGAATAGCATGACCGGACTCATGAACATTAGTTATATTCTCCAAAATTCCTCTGTGAACCTTTTGTTTCTTACTGCATAGCGTGGGTTCAACAAAAAGAGATTCCTTTTGGACATTTTTGTTATCACAAACTTGATTAAAATGCTTCGTATCATTTTGATATCCATTTTCATCATTTTGGATGTTCCTTCTCGACTTCCTATTCCTTTTCATCTCCTTAACCTGAAGAAAACGAAAGAAAATAATATAGTATAAAATATGATTACATAAAAGAGAAAATATCTTAAGAAAAGTATATTGCCAACTACTAAGCTTTTCGAGGAAGAGTTCTTTACGCTTTCTTAGCATAAAGATTTTGCTATAAACATTTGGTTTTATAGGCAATCAATAACTTAAACCAAAATTATAGGTTAGTAGTTGTGATTTACTATAACAGTTTTAGTTAACTATATATATCATTTCTATTGTTTATATATAATGTAATCTTGTATTTGGTAACTTTATTATTTTAAAATATACACAAAATGATTTAAGTAAAAAAATCGACATAATTTCCATGAATTAGTTTCGTATCAAAGGATGAATTTTGTTTTAATAATTTTACTATTAGTATAATCATCCAAAATTAATTTTCATACGTCTAAACACATAATATTTTATTTATTATCATTACTAAACTATACAATATGCTTACTAAAGAATGGAAACTAATTATCACATTTAATAGTATAGAAACAATGTTTAATATGTTATAATAATTAATAACAAACAAATATAGTTATTAATTTGGACTGAAATTTATTTCACGTTTACATATCTCGATTAATAGTTTCTTTTATGAAATTAATAACAAACAAATATAGTTTTGAATTTTGGTTATTAAATTATTTCACGCTTATTTCCATTTATAATGTTATTATTTGATGAAGTATGTAATCATAACATAATTTCTGACCGTTCATATAAAATTTGGGGAAAATTATATCAAAAATAATAATATAAACGAACAATAACCAGCATAAATAAGTCGAATATCAATAAAAAATACCAACCAAAGATGTCTAAAATAAAATAAAAAGATAACACCTTAACACCAAAAATTTAAAATAAGTATCACATCCAAAGAAATGTTAATCTAATACAACTCTTTCGAAGAATCAATAGGATTAGTTGTAGCACAATCTTCTTTCTCTTCATATTCTAACTTCTCGATCTTCACATCCAAAAGTTCAATCCATGTACTGCATTGCTTCTTTGTAGAAGAAGCTTGTGATCCTTGATCAATATCACTTTCAAATTTTCTTTTGGACGTTGGGGTTTGATCGCTTCGAATAGATTCTTGACTATTAGTTATAGTCAAACTAACCTATTGGACATTTATAACAAAAAACCGAGTTTAAGGATTCAACACATAGATAAATTTATGCACATTAGGTATTTGTTTTCAATGAAGACTAATTAGTACATGATCATCTCGTATCAATAACGGATAACTTCCGCTACCATAAGAGATTTCATCTTTTATTGTCGGGTTAGTAGACAACAGACGTGAAACTTTAAACAAATCTTTATCACGAGCGATGTTCTCTGACTCAATAGTCACCAAGAAATCAAACGACTTACCAACCAAATCATTTATTGGGTCTGGCAAATTTTCAGGATCTTCAATCTAAGCATGTTTAGAAAAATGTGTTTGTAAACTATATTAATCTTCAAACTAATAATGTTTAAGTTTAAGTGGTTACCTCATCAAAACATCCATTCAAAAGAGATGTTGCGGTATGACCAATAATTTCTGTTGCAATGCTATCGAACAAAACACATTTAAGCTCGCTTGTTTGGTCGGCAACAACTATATGAATCTTATACCTATAGTGGTAAAAACGTTCCAAAATTAAATATTTCATAATAATTATCATAATAAATAAATTTTTATTTACAAATCTTAAAAAACAACATTAGTAGCACCAACGTTTGTAACCCATTTACCACAAGTGTTACATTTTCATTCCTTCTTTATAGTACCATCAACAATTTCTTTACTAATAGTTTGATCCTAAATTTTTCGATTACATGGGTTACATGCAATGTAAAACCATGACCAATCTGTATTGATTTTCAGAATCGTGGAAATCAACTTAATTTGTGTAACCTATATAAAGATATAAGGCCATGTTCATATAAATTAAAAACCAACATGTTTAAAAAAAAAAAAAAGAATTATAACAAAACATTATAAATTACATAAATTATAATACCTCTTTAGTCTCCTTAAGTTCTTCAATGGTTTTACTTTCGTAATCGTCTTCATTGAATGAGGACATAACCAACTTATCTTGCTTAGGCTTACTTTCCAATAAAGTTAGTGTCAACTCATCCTTTGGTAACCTGTTAAATTTTAAAAATATAGTTAATCATAACTTCCACTATACATTTTGATTATGTGCAAAAAAAAAAAACTACTAATTTACACATACTTTTCAATAAAGAATACAACATCAGGTACTGTTGGATTTATCATCAACTTTGACACACTAAAAGCATTCGAAATGCTATAGACACCTGTAAAAATAAGTGAATGTTCATATGTATAAATAATAACCATAGTATTATTAAATAAATAAAATACCTTTCCAATTTTTAATTTTTGCAAATCTTAAAATTAGAACCAAATGTTTTCTTTCCTTTTCTTCAGCTTCTCTTAAAAGTTCGTCTGCATATGTTTCCCACAAGGTGCATACCAGACGTTCGTCGCTATAAAAACGTCATTAGGCAAATTATATTATTACCTTAATTGATTTAATTAATATAAATAAATTAATGAAAAATTTAATACCTTTGATTACGCATTTCAAATTCGACTTTTCTTTTAGTTGTATCACCAGAATTGACAACTTCCAAACTTCCCATGCTAATGACTTGACCAATTACATCTACAATATTAAAATTTGGATTTTAAGGTTAAGTAGTCACTAATTATATGTCAATAATTTAAAACTAACCGATTAGAAAGGATTCACTAAGACTTCCATTGAGTATCGATTCATAATCCTTGAAGTCAAAAAACTCATTCGAGGCAAATATGCCCGATGTACTATCTTTCACAATAGTGGAAATCAAAAAATTCATTCTGAAATCATGATTGGTGCTTCTGAATGCACCCGAATTTTGATAGGTTCCAAAATTTTGGATTGTTTTCCAAACCCCAACCCGAAACTTATAAGCAAAACGTGTGATGAATTCACGTTTGATTGAAGCTTGAATTTTAGTCCCCTGCAAAATGGAATAATTGTTATAATAGTATATACAAAAATATTACAATATAAATAACCCATTATTATCCTGAGTAATAAATAGAACATCTTCATCACATAATATGAATTCCATTGACCCATTGTTATCCTGATTCCAACTATGAAGAACCCTGACCTCAATACACCACGCCATCTTGAAAGGTTTCACATCTTTCAATGGTGTAATCTTCATTGCATTACTCATTCTTCAATCTTTTTAGTTATATTTGCACAATGATATTAAAAGTTTAGTGTTTAGGTTTATCAATAGATACATAATAATTAAGTATTTATAAACCAATATGGAATATTCTAGATGGTGCAAATTATTGAATAATTTTGCAAAAAATGTAAATTTTCCAAAATAAACAAATTTTTAGTTATTATAATCATAACGATATATAGTTAAGAAGTATGTAGGATAATATTGAGAATCTATACTAATTTCCATAATGTATAATAATTTAAACTAAATGCGAAAGTTTTGAAAGATAGTTACCACTATTTGTTAAGATTCGATTTTCTAAACCTTAATATCGAATATAGTATTTAAATTATAATTGTTAATTTATTATGAATAAAATCGGAAGTTTTGATAAGAATATATACTAATTTCCATAATGTACAATAATTGTCTACAAAAAATAGGAAGTTTTGAAAAATAGTTACCACTGTTATAGATTTGTTAAGATATGATATTAACAATTAATATGTTTATGACTACATATGGTTAGGATTAAACTAACAATATAATTAATTTATAACTAATTGCCTTTATCTACAATAATTGTTTGTTTTAATTAGAATATTTGAAAGATAGTTACCATTATTTAAGATTTGTTGATATACATATTCATTTAGATTTACATTATCGAATTTAAGAATATAAATTCATGATTATTCTGATTTTGCTAAGATACTATAACGATACTACAATAATAGTTCCTAATTTTATTTATGATCATAATATATATATATATACATATAATATATATAGATAAATAAAATAATAGTGACTAATCATAATAAGTATGTGAATCTATAGATATTATACACATTTTACAATATTTAACAACAACCGTATTAAACATTACTAAACATCTTAATATAATATACGAAAATATATAATAATAGTAACCATTTTAATTATATTAATTTAACATATGGAGATGTTAAATATTGTTATGATATATATTGTTGATGAACACACAATAGTTGAAAAAGTAATAATCGCATTAATTATTATAATAATTTAATTTGATAGGATAAAATATAAAATGATAATCAACATAAATAAAAACATCTTAATAAAAAACCATAATCTATAGAATAATTGATCTTGTTAATCTTTGCTTGGAAATCCCATTTTATCATAATGAACATCCGGAACAACCATCTTTGATGGCCATGCGTCATACTCGTTTTTCTTTTCTTGTTGACGCTCAAAAGATCGAACTTTTCTTCACTTGATTGCATATTGAAGAGTTTAAAAAGTAATTGAATCTTTGCTTTTTTGGCAATTTTAATCATATACCCCTGAGATTTCTCGTAAGCATCCATATATTCCTTCATGCAAAACATTTTCCCTTTAAGATTAGCTTCTGTTTCTTTTTTTGCTTTTTTTTACAGCAACTTCCACTCTAGCAAAAACTTCAAAATTCGATTTTGTCATGGGCTCTTTTTTCTTTTGACAATTCTATAAGTGAACAATAATTTAAAAACAATATTTTGTTAGTATGACATTTTAATAAACAAATCATATTTAAAAATTATCATTATTAAAAATATTGTTAATAAACACTTTTAATGAGAAATATATCGACATAATATATATCTGAAAATTTTTAAATTTTTAGTATGATATTAAGAAAAGGATTAAGAAACAAACTTATGCTTAAAATTTATTAACAACTAAATATTATTAATCTATATTTTTAATAAGATATTAGAAAATGATAAAAATACAAACCATTTTTATAAATTTGACTTTTTTTTTAAGCTGTTCATCAGAACTTATGTCTTTTCTTTTGACATCTTTTGGTTGATCCATTGTCTGTATAAACATCAATACAAACGATTAATTATAAGTACACTATGAGAATATTTATATAAAATATAAGACAAAACGAAGAAAGAAAGAAAATTTGGGTATGATTATAACCCTAATTTTTAAATAACTGAAAGACATACATAAGTAGATGAATAATTGAATGGAATATTATCTTAGAATGTGTTAATTTTCGAGAATAACATTGGATCATATTCATAACAAAATAATCGAGATTTTCGTTTAGGGTTTTAATTAAAAATATCTTCTAAATTTCAAATATCAGAATATTCTAGAAAGTTTGTTAATTAAAGTGGACTACATATGAATTTTTATACTTAGTCGGGCCTAAAGCTCAATTATTTGGTGATTAATAATCAAAATCGATGAAAAATAGAATATTTTTGTAATATAAGAAATCGAACCCGCGACATTGAAGCTTAATAAGATCGAAAACGGGTTTTATCTAGTTAACCCAGAATCTATGCGCCTCATATTGTGTTAGTTTCAATAGTGTCATCACATTTAATAGTATAGATTGATGCTAAAAAAATAGTAACACTAACCCAATAAGAACATGTTTAAAACGCAGCGTTTAGAAACGTCAGCTATTTTTCTCTTTATTTTGAAATTATCATTTGGTTATCGAACAAAAAAAAATGATATATCAATAATGGTCTCACTAGCTTCAAGAAGCAGATCATGGGAATAAGCTCTTCAACGAAACTAAATTGGAATCTACTTGTTCATTTTATCGCTCCAAAAAGGCAGAAGCAGTTTGGATAAAACCACCTTCAAATGTCCAAAAATGTAATGTTCATGCGTCTTGATTCAATGGTGATTACATGTTTGGTGGGTCTTGGATAGTACGAAATTATACTGGGGAAGCTTTCTATCATGCAAAGGATGCATTTCAACCAACATGCAGTAGATTCGAAGCGGAACTTCGTTGTATTCTTTGGGCCCTAACAAGTTTGTCTGACCTTCGCTTGTCCGATCTACGTTTGAGTGTTATTGAAGTTTGGTCTGATTATGAAAGCGTAGTTAAGGCCATTAATCATCCCTTTCTTTGGCCAAAGTACATGAATCTCCTACAAAGGACTCGCGTCAGTGAATCCTTTGCCTCGGTCTTTTTCCATGCGTCATCCCCTTCCGCCAACTCCATAGCAAGAGACATCGCCAAAAACGTTAACAAATATGGTCTTCTCCAATCTTACCTAGCTTTGGGAGGTCCTTCTTAGCTTCATTCGCACATTTAAAAAAAAAGCTCAAATCCACTTTACAAGTGATATTTTTCAATTTACAAATAAGTTTGTATTTAATTATTATTATAATTGCTACTATTTGTTTTTATTTTTATTTTTTTTATGAATGGGAAAAAAAAAGTAGTCTCGACGGAAGAATAAACCGAAAAGAATAGCAAACCACAACTCTACGTCGTATTCAGAAAAACCTAAGAATCGATATCCAAAAACCATTTTCTTCTTCGTCGATTCTCTGTGTTCGCCAATGGAAAAGGAAGAGCTTAACAAATTGAATCATCTCTCTCTCGTCTCCAATGTCTGTAATGAATTGGAAACCCACTTAGGGTCTGCGGAGAAGGTTTTGGCCGAGTTCATCATCGATCTTGGCCGCCGTTCTGAGACTGTCGATGAGTTTGATAAGAAGCTGAAGGAGGAAGGCGCAGAGATGCCTGATTATTTCGTTCGCTCGCTATTGACTGTAATCCACGCGATTTACCCTCCCAAGCCCAAGTCCGAGAAGAGGAGTGAGGATGGAGGTAAGGAGAGATTCAAAGGTTTGGCGATTAAGGATACTAAGGATAAAGTCAAGGAGCTTGAGATGGAGATTGAAATGGAAGCTCAAGAGCGACGGAGGGAAGAGGATCGAGATAGAGATCGAGATAGAGATAGAGATAGGGGTCGAGATCGAGATCGAAGGGAATCCGGTAGGGATAGAGACAGAGATAGGGACCGACACAGAGAAAGAGCCCGTAGAGATGAGGAAGGTGAAGATAGAAGAAGTGATAGGCATCGAGAAAGAGCCCGTAGAGATGAAGATGGAAGAAGTGATAGGCGTAGAGATAGGCGTGCGGAGGATGAGCACACGGAGGACGAAATAAGCGTTGCTAATGAGCCTGAGTTATATCAAGTATACAAAGGTAGGGTTACTAGGGTTATGGATTCTGGTTGCTTTGTTCAGTTTGATAGATTTAGAGGCAAAGAAGGTCTAGTTCATATTTCTCAGATGGCTACTAGAAGAGTTGAAAAGGCAAAAGATTTTGTCAAGAGGGATATGGAAGTTTACGTGAAAGTAATATCTATTTCGAATGATAAATACAGTCTTTCCATGAGAGATGTTGATCAGAATACTGGCAGAGATTTGATTCCTCTGACGAGACCTTCAGATGATGATTCATCCCGGAGTAATCCGTCATATAGAACAAAGGATGGACACTTAACCAAGACTGGAATTTCTGGAATTCGGATTGTGGAGGAGAATGATGTTGCGCCTTCCCGTAGGCCATTGAAGAAGATGAGCTCTCCTGAGAGGTGGGAAGCGAAGCAGTTGATTGCCTCTGGTGTCTTGAGAGTCGACGAGTTTCCAATGTACGATGAGGATGGAGATGGGATGCTTTATCAAGAAGAGGGTGCTGAAGAAGAACTTGAGATTGAGATGAACGAAGACGAACCTGCTTTCTTACAAGGGCAAACAAGATACTCTGTTGACATGTCTCCGGTTAAGATCTTCAAAAATCCAGAAGGTTCCTTGAGTCGAGCAGCTGCACTTCAGTCTGCCCTCACCAAGGAGAGGAGAGAAATGAGGGAACAACAGCAAAGAACAATGCTCGACTCTATCCCTAAGGATCTGAATCGTCCTTGGGAAGATCCTATGCCTGAAACTGGTGAAAGACATCTTGCTCAGGAGCTTAGGGGTGTTGGATTATCAGCTTATGACATGCCTGAGTGGAAGAAGGATGCTTTTGGGAAAACTCCAACTTTTGGACAGAGATCAAAGCTTTCTATCCAGGAGCAAAGGGAGAGTCTGCCAATATACAAGTTGAAAAAGGAGCTGATACAAGCTGTGCACGACAATCAAGTTTTGGTGGTCATTGGTGAGACTGGATCTGGGAAAACAACACAGGTTACTCAGTATCTTGCTGAAGCAGGTTACACAACAAAGGGAAAGATTGGGTGTACTCAGCCTCGTAGGGTTGCTGCGATGTCTGTTGCCAAGAGAGTAGCTGAAGAGTTTGGTTGCCGATTAGGAGAGGAAGTAGGGTATGCAATTCGGTTTGAGGATTGTACTGGCCCAGATACAGTGATCAAGTACATGACTGATGGTATGCTTCTTAGAGAAATTCTGATTGATGAAAACCTCTCTCAATACTCTGTTATCATGCTTGATGAAGCTCACGAGCGGACAATTCACACTGATGTGCTGTTTGGTCTTCTAAAGAAGCTGTTAAAACGTAGGCTTGACCTTCGTTTGATAGTCACGTCTGCCACATTGGATGCAGAGAAATTCTCTGGCTATTTCTTCAACTGCAACATTTTTACAATTCCTGGAAGAACTTTCCCTGTTGAGATACTGTATACCAAACAGCCAGAAACTGATTACTTGGACGCAGCTCTGATCACAGTCCTTCAGATTCACTTGACTGAACCGGAGGGTGACATTCTCCTCTTTTTGACAGGACAGGAAGAAATCGATTCTGCATGCCAGTCTCTGTACGAGCGAATGAAAGGTCTAGGTAAAAACGTTCCTGAACTCATCATACTTCCGGTTTATAGTGCCCTTCCTAGTGAAATGCAGTCTAGAATCTTTGATCCTCCTCCTCCTGGTAAGCGGAAAGTGGTTGTGGCTACGAATATTGCAGAAGCTTCTTTAACTATTGATGGGATATACTATGTTGTTGATCCTGGGTTTGCAAAGCAGAATGTGTATAATCCAAAGCAAGGGCTAGAATCGCTAGTTATCACTCCAATTTCACAGGCGTCAGCAAAACAAAGAGCTGGACGTGCCGGTCGTACTGGGCCTGGGAAATGTTACCGTCTCTACACGGAGAGTGCATACCGTAATGAGATGCCTCCTACCTCAATTCCTGAAATTCAAAGGATCAATCTTGGAATGACAACGCTGACCATGAAAGCAATGGGCATTAACGACCTCTTATCGTTTGATTTCATGGATCCACCCCAACCGCAAGCATTGATCTCTGCAATGGAACAGTTGTACAGCCTGGGAGCTTTGGATGAGGAAGGATTGTTGACAAAGCTAGGTAGAAAAATGGCGGAGTTTCCTCTTGAACCGCCACTATCTAAAATGTTGCTAGCGAGTGTGGATCTTGGGTGCAGTGATGAGATTTTAACGATGATTGCAATGATCCAGACTGGCAATATATTCTATAGACCGAGGGAGAAGCAAGCCCAAGCAGACCAAAAAAGGGCAAAGTTTTTCCAGCCAGAAGGTGATCACTTGACATTGCTAGCTGTGTATGAAGCTTGGAAGGCTAAAAACTTCTCAGGTCCATGGTGTTTCGAAAACTTCATACAGTCACGATCTTTACGACGTGCTCAAGATGTGAGGAAACAACTTCTCAGCATTATGGACAAGTAAGTAACTAAAACAAACTAGTAGTGACCTTAGCTTGTTACAAATCCAGTCTCTTACCTTGCGATTTGTATGTCTACAGATACAAGCTAGACGTGGTAAGTGCAGGAAAGAATTTCACAAAGATAAGGAAAGCAATCACAGCAGGATTCTTCTTCCACGGAGCGAGAAAAGATCCCCAAGAAGGTTACAGAACGCTTGTGGAGAATCAACCAGTTTACATACATCCGAGCAGTGCACTGTTCCAGAGACAACCAGATTGGGTAATATATCATGATCTTGTGATGACGACGAAAGAGTACATGAGAGAAGTGACTGTAATTGACCCAAAGTGGCTTGTTGAGTTAGCTCCAAGGTTCTTCAAAGTCGCTGACCCAACCAAAATGAGTAAGCGCAAGCGTCAAGAACGGATTGAGCCTTTGTATGATCGCTATCACGAGCCTAACTCATGGCGTCTCAGCAAAAGACGTGCCTGAGAGACATTTCCTTTTGGTAAATCGATTCTTCTCCCTTTCGTTTGTGATGCCATCTTCAAATGCACTCTGTATACCCTTTCTTATGTATTCAAAGCTTAAAAAAATTAACAGAAGCCGTAGATTAGCTGCATCATCGTTTTTCTTGGGATGTATGAAAGTTTTATGAATATTCATCTTTCCTTGTACTACTGCTAATTTTTTTTTTTAATTTCCAGTTACTTGTATTAAAACATAAATAATCACCCATTAGAGGTTAGGACCAATCCCACTCGGGGAACATACATACTCTTATTTGGTAGCTGAACTCGGCGACGACAACGAAGATTAAATTGCGATTTTTAAAACTAAGAGCGTCTTTGTCCATGATATATTATTGAGTATTTTACTAATATAATATCAATATTTTTTTTATGATTTTATTTATTTTATAATATAACGTTAACAAAAAAACATTACCCAATAAAAGAATGACAACACACAAGAGTTTCTCAATGAATTCTTATACTATGTACAATGCAAAAACATATTCAACACCCTCTTTACTCATTTTTAACCTTCCACATAATCATCTCTCCTCCACATATTAATTCAACATTTATTTCTTAAAATGCTTTTGTTTAATAAAATTGAACACTCTACCCCCATCATTTTATTTTATATTTATTATATTTATTTATGTATTGCAGATTTATTTTTTGTATTGCTTCCGTATTGCATATTTATTTCTTGTATTGCAGATTTATTTCCGTATTGCAGACTTATTTTGGGATCTATTAATGATTTTTTCTGTGTCCAAATCAAATGAAACAAGTTTCTATTTATAGAGGAGAAAAAATTATGAATTTTGATATAAAATTTGTAAATATAAAAAATAGTTTATTATAAAATAATCGAGCTTAAATAATATGGGTGAATGTTTAAATCAACATGGCCCCACCATTTTTTATTCAACATGTGTTGAATTTATTCAATACCAATTAATTCACATCATTTTTTTCTTTGTTTTCAACACCCCCATTAGAAAGAGTCAATTGTTGAATAATTTATTCACAAGTGCATTGTAAATGGTCTCTTACGCTTTCATTTAAGAATTCATTCTCAATTTCTCTCTCCTCTTTTGATTATTTTCTCTTTTTTATTTTCTCTTTTGATTACTTTCTCTCCTCAATTTCCCTCTCCTCTTTTAATTATTTTCTCTCCTCACACCCGGAGGACTTAATTTTAGAGAAGAGAAAACCCTTGAGCCTGTTTTTTTGGTATACGACGGATTCGAAAATATTACGCAGGAAGTTTACCCAAATGAATTGTTCATCTAGCCCTAAAACAACTAAGTTGACCTTTTTTGTCGCAACTAATTCATTTCATAAACCAACCGATTACATAGTTAAAAGAAAATTTGGACAAATCAAACTGTAATTTTAAAGCTACAGCAATATAGTAGAGAATACATAGTCTAAAAGAAATTCCAACTTTTCAAACTCCGGAAACGGGTTACACAAGGATTTAATAGTGATTGTCAAAACTAAGGAAGAAATTGATCTCACTTCGATTTCTTCAACTAACAACAGATTACTCACCATAATCAAAGGTGGTTGTTCAATTTCTTCAAGACTTCGATCTCTCTTGGCAATAGTATAAGGCTGGGATTGTTGATAGATCCTATGAAACAGATGAAGGAAGACATCCCTGAAATCCCTAGACACATACTATTCAAATTCCTTACCTTTTGTCCATGAAAATATTTCCATTAAACATACAAAATTTTGGATTAGAACAGTTGGATTAGGGAGGAACCCTTGATGCAGATTTGGATTAGACCCGACATTGTATGGCTCACTTACTTGATTGGTAAAGGTGAGAAAGTGTGAAAGATTTTTCCTAAAATCCAAAGACACAAACTGTTTTTGAATCCAAGTATATTTCCATGAGAATAGATTTGATAAATCTCATAGTACACGGTCATAAGCAGTTGGAAGAAGGAGAAAAATTCAGTAAGGATTAGAATCATAAACGATTATTTTGATAAAGTTGATTGTCCTGATGGATCTTAGCAAGACAGATGGTTATAATGACCAAGCATCTCGACTATCTCTGGTAATATCGTACAAGAGACATAGGAGATTTCTTGAATAGCAGAGGCTTCTATGTTCTTTGCAAAGTCCCGATGAGAAATGATGATGGGTGATTCTCTTGTTTGACCAAGAGAGAGCTATATCCATGAGAGTGCAGCCCTGAATTGCATAGCACGATGTTGTCGATGGTGATTTCAAACTCACCGGAAAGATGGAGGAGCAGCAGCTACTGAGATATGGATTTAAAGATCTAACCAAACAAGGGTTAAAATCATCAGAGAGGAGGGAACATACCCATGTGGTGATATCTTCAAACTTCTTCTCAAGAAGACTAAGATTGAAGGTTTTTAAACTCATATGGGAAAAGGCATGATGGCAAGACAGATCTATAGAGGCAAAATTTGCTGCACGTTCACCGAAGACGAGAAAGGGGAAAGAGCAAGGTTCCAAATGATGAGAGCTAGGATGAGGAAGGTGGACCGTCGGCGGTGACAAGAGCGTGAGGTGCCAGCGAAGATGCCAGAGATGTTAAAAACAAGCATGTGAGCTACGTTGGTGAAAGAACATAAAATTGAGAATAGTAAACCAAAGTGAAAACAGAGAGATCGAGGAAGACGCCAGACGGCATCATCGTCGCCGGCGTCGGAAAACAATTTGAAAATTTGTCTCGAGAGTTGTGTCTGGGAGAGAACTTAAGCGGCTAGGGTTTTTCTCCCGTTTTTTTAGAAAGAACTAATTTGATCCTTATTCATATATAATAACATACAAAACAAAAACAAAAGAGCTCATATGTACAACTAAAAGGTCCAGACCATAGCCCACCCAAGTACCCAAATGCCCAATTGAGGAGCTTTTGGAACAAGACACCAAGTAGGTTTGCCAAACAATGGGGACGGGCCCGCCAAAAACCCAAAGGTCTGACCGTTGAGAGCTATTGAAAAGGCCACCGGAGAAGTAAATCACCAGATGAAGTGCCTCACCAAGGAACCCAAAAAAGACAGAATTCCCTGCAATGCCGTCTGCTTGCCCCTCGACTCGCCGGAGATAAATAGAAATTGAGTGCATAGAAGTAATATGAAAGATATATATAGTTTGCGGGTGCCGGCACAAGGCCGGACACCGCCAAAAATGGAGTGTTTGTCGAGAGAAGGCTGCTTAGGAGGAAAAAGAGAGATAGAGATTGAGAGAAGCTCTTTCTAAATTCAATTAGACTGGCTACTACTGCTAAGTTTGATGTTAAGTTTTGGCAAACCTTTGAGTGGTGGTTATTAGATGGTTATTAGAGAGAAGCTCTTTCGTTTTATAAGTAAGTTGTAGTAATTTAAATTTTGTCTTGTATTCGAACTACTTAAAGATATATGAAACACTTGGAACATAATGTGAAAAAGGAAAGTTCATATATAACAAAGCAAGAAAAGAAAGAAAAAAAGAATCCAAAAGTTACATAGTGAAAACTAAAATGAACATACTTGATTACTGGGCTAAATGTAACACTCGTAAATCACTAAGTATGCAAAAGACGGTCGGATTGGCCAAACCAAAGAATAGAGATTGAGAGCCGAGAGGTTGGTGTGGATGCTAAAACTCACAATGAATTTTTATTAAGTTATCTCAATGAGAAATTCGTTGCTTTTGTCAAAATAAGGAAAAAGACGCAACACAAACTCAGATCGAAAAAAGAAAAGTATATATTTTTTATTGATCTTGATAATATCAATACAGAAGAAAAAGTTAATTGCCTAATCTTAATTTGGAAAGTAAAAAATCACATGCGCCTTTCCTCTCTCTCTCTTCTTGCTTTATATCTTCCTCTGTCTAGTCCAAGCTGTTCCGATCTTCTCGGACTGTTGGGCATACAATCTCGGTGTCTCCCTCTTATCTCAGAACCGTCATGACTTAGTCTTTGTTTTCTCAGCTCGTGCTCCCCTTCTCCTCAGGTCGTCTACGGCTTGGGTGTTCGACCACTCACTCTTCGCACCTAGGTAGAGACCTACTTAGTAAATCTTCTTGCGCCTTAGTACATGTTGAGCCGTTATCCGAAAGATGACACTAGTTAAGGCAAAATCCTGCTGAGGGGGTTTTGACACCAACAAATTAGCCCCATGTCTCCCTATGAGTTTAGCGAGTTGGATGACCTTCGAATGTTGATTGGTGAAAATTCGACTTGGGATTGTCTGTTTCAAGATGATCTCCATTTATTATTCTCATCTAGATTCACGCGCATTCATATGTGGTTGTTACATATGCATTTTAAATTTTCATGTCGAACTGGATAATCTCATTTTCCCCCAAAGGTTTAGCATTTGTTAGGTCGATTTGTTGTGATTTCGGTTGAGGAAATCTCAACAGTCTTGCAATTATTATTTTTTCTAACACGTGGCGCATCCCCCAATATCAAATTTCAAAAGTGTCATGATTATGTCTACAAAAGGTGGTTTTGTATTCTTCGAGGCAGTTACTGCTGCTCTCCCCTCTCTCCTCAAGCGCTTGGAACCGTCTTCCCACTACGCATTCAACCGTCCACTCCTTCTCTCTCTTTACGCAGCCTAAGGTACAGTTAATCAGTTCCTCATATTTCTTTAATTTCTGCTAGGGTTTGCTGTTCTCCCTTTCAATTTGTTCTCTCCTTCTTCAATTTGTCTCCGATTCTCCTTGGATTCTCATTTCCTTTCTACTTTCCTTCTTCTAATTTCTCTCCCATCTTGGTTCTTCCGCCATGTCGAGACAACTGGCGCTTCGCTCCTGGAGCAGAAGCTCGTCGTCGCATCTTGCTGCCAGTGCGAGTGTCAGATTTCCCATCGTTTCTGGCGTGAGTTCTAGGGCGGCTGCAGCTCTGCAAATCATGGCTTTCTCTTCATCTCGCTCATCTCCTACATCTCTGAGAACGCTTTGGGAGCAGTTTGATCTCCCGTCTGATGTCAAGTTCTTAATCCTCGATCCCGGTCAGTTTCCAGACAATCCTCCTTTGGGATTTGTCACAGTATACGAAGACCTGTGGGTTACGTTTTCCGGTTCCCGAGTTGTTGGTTCGGTACTTGCATCACTAAGGGATGGCTCTGAGCCAGCTGATGCCTAAAGGGGTCTGGCATACAATTTTCCTAATGGTCCAGGTGAGGGAGAACGGCTTCGAACTAAGTTATGATATGCTCGAGGCTGCCACATATGCAAAGAGGGGTCCGAAGGGTGGCCTTTGGTACCTAGCCAATAAACCCAACCAAGGATTCACAACCGGTCAAGCCCCCAAAGACAAAACTAACTGGGAGCAATTTTACTTTTTCCTTGAAATTAATCTCTTTTTCGGGACTACGAGTCCCAACGATCTACAGTCTTAGTGGACTAGGGAGATTGGTGTGAATCCCCTCTTTTTCTTTCTTAAAACTAAATCCTACGCCCCCTTGCTTGTTTGTTAGATTGATACTTCCTGGTTGTATCCGATCTTATTTTTTCATGTCGGTTGATTTCACTACAAGAAAAATTAGTATTGATAGCACTCCACGATAGCGCGAATTACTGGAGTGTTATCGTAGACGTCGCGAGGGTTGCCAAAATTTTTAATAGCGGATAATACGTGCTATTTTGAGATTTTATGAAGCGGTACCTGATCCCGCGAAAACTTACTTAATATTTTGACGTTTCCCTTTTGATTTCTTTTTACATAGCGAAATTTCTACTAAAAAGAAGTTTTCCTTTGCTACTTTATTCTATAACTCTTAAATAGTGACATATAATCTTCTGTAATTTTTTTATTTTCTTCGAAACCTGTAATCAACGAAACTTATTCACCTTCAACGAAGCTAGAATTGGAATCCGATGGAGTTATAGTCGTGATTTTGACGGAGATACAAAAGAGACTTACTGAAGTTGAAAGTTAATCGATCAAATCGTATTCTTGAGAATAAGAGGTCAAAAAGTGTTGGAGAAGGCATGGGTCCATCTTCACAGGTATGAACAAATTAAACTTAGTTGGTGTTTAATTTGTAGTATAACACCTTTTTCTTTTTTTTCCATATAGAGCTGATCCTGCCTATGAGAGAGGTGCTTGGAAGTTTGTTAATTGTGTTACTGCATTGTCTGGTGACATAGATGTCGTAGTCTGCCACTCAAGCAGTGAAGTTGTGTCTCATCTTGTAACTAGGGGAATGAATGGAAGTTACAAATTGCAAAAAATTTGGTACTATCATGGAGAAACATATAATGAGGCTGACGTGGTAAGCAAAGACAACAACTATAATGATGAAATNTTAGCTGTGAGGTTTGATAAAGAATTAGCTAATAATAATGACATAGGTGAGACGGCAGAGACAAAAAATAATAAAGAAGACGAGTTCCTAGCAAAGTTAGCGGATGCTGAAACAACTTTGTATCCAACTTGCGCAAACCATAGTAAACTATCTGCCATTGTCTCGTTGTTTA
>OVBE01007774.1:0-18042 GCA_900406425.1 Iberis pinnata
TCCGTCCACAAAGAGGTCTACTGCCATCCTCGCCCGAATACCTTGAACATTGCTATCTTTTCTACCATAAAAAACTAAACCAGGCGCTAGACATTCAATAAACTTTAATGTAAACACCCCACAATCACCAATTATATGGTTTTGTGGAACGTGTTTGACATCCATCCACCGCAAGAAAAAACTTTTATTCCCCGTAGGTTCTCGTTTGTCATGTGTAACATATTTGTCCAGCAATTTTAGAATAATTTGCAGTAGCGGTTGAAAAGATTCGAACACTCTAGCCGTATTTTTTGGTGTTACGTGTCCAATGATTGAGCCGTAGAAATCAATCGTCTCCTCCCACAGATGAACGTGATACGCCACCCAATGATCAGTGCCAACTTGTTGCGCTCCGTACAAGTGATCCACATCTATAAACCACTTCTTTTTTGTCTGGAGCTCTTTTGGTATCATGCCATTTACTAATGTTCCATACTCTTCATAAAATTGGAAGGCATCCGGGGTCTTTTTTGAAATCATTATAATCGAGTTTTTCCCACATATTTTGGAACAAGTTATCGATAAACCCAATGCGGTCACTCCAGAATGGGGTGGGCTCTTCCATGCACTTTCCAATGAGAACTCTAATATACGAAGCAATATGTTGTAGCAAGAAACATAAAATATCATAAGCCGATCATCAAAGAGTAAATAAGTCAGTCACCTATATAAAAAACCCAACCATTAATTAAATAACCGAGCCGTAAAGTAGACTTACAGTATCAAACAGCCATCCAAAGCGTTGATCCTTTCCCTACTCATTTATTACAGTAGTAAGCACTTTGAAGAACATACCCTCATTCTCCAAATTATGTTCCTTCCTGTACAATTAGACACAAATCAGTTTATGCATAGAATGATGATAGACTGATTAACAGATGGACTTAAGGTCCATACTCGAGTTGCTTTAGGTGGTCCATGAGTGCCTTCCATTGCGCCGACTCAACAAGTGCTAGAGGATCATATATTGATATAGAAGGATTAATACCCTTCCTCATGCACGTCATCCCATTTGGCCCAAATTGAGGAAGACCTTGTGCTTCAGGAGAACATTCGGAGATACTTGACCTGTTAGGAGATAACTGAACCATTTTCAAGGCCACCTTCGGTAATGAACTGCCCTCCATCACAAGTTTGGACGTTTTTGGAGGAGCTTGTGTAGGGGTCTCATGCTTTCTCGCATCCTTCCCTACATTTAACGGAGCCTTCTTTAACTTAACCTGTTTATGCTTTTCCTTCTTTAACTCAACCTTCTTTTTCTCATCCGCAGCTTTCTTCTTATCATCGGCCTTTTTATTTTTTAACTCAGCCTCAGCCTTCTTCTTATCTTCTTTCAGTTTTGTGTTATGCCTCGTGACGGGTCCCTTAGGAGGAGATTTAATGGTCTCATCGACATCAACAACCATATTGTTCAAATCGTTCTACGCCTCATGTGTCTTGGCCACTTCATCTTCCAAATTTAGTTCAACCCTAGCATCGGCTCTTGCCACAACAAAATCCTTGACTTCACTCTGTTTCTCCTCTAAATCTTTTGCAGGGGTCATAGCTGCGGGTGGACTATCAACGGGTCCCTTAGGAGGAGGAGAATCAACGGTCTCATCGACATCAACAACCACATTTTCCAAATCCTTCTTCACCTCATGTGTCTTGGACACTTCATCTTCCGAATTTAGTTCAACCCTAGCATCGGCTCATGACACAACAACCACATTGGCCGATGGTAGCTCTTCGACCTCACTATATTTATCCTCTAACACTTTTGCAGGGGTCTGAGCTGTGGGTGGATTGCGGCAGCGAGGGATATGTTATAGATGGGGGGGGGGGGGGGGNAGGACTTTCACGTAAAGCCAGTTCTTTTAGACACACCTGGACTGCGTCTCTGACAATTTGAGGAATCATGTTTGTGAACTTCGCCATAAGTGATTCAGCCAACACCCGCATAGAATTTTCCATAAGAGCCCCAGATTACACACCTATATTAGCGGTTTTCCCTACAACATTCTTCTGCTCCTTTGTTGGTAGCTCGACCTCACCCGAGACTTCAACATTCCTTCTTTTATTGTTCTTATCTTTCTTCTGCTTCTTTGTTCATTGCTTGGCCGTAACCGGAACTTCAGCGTCCCTCCTTCTTTTATTGTGCACATCCCAAAAACCACTAGCATAGCGGCCTGCGTATATGTCTGTTATCAAGTTCACAAGTTGTGAGTCATCTTCTTCATCCGGCCATTGAGGAAACAACTCTTGTAAAGAATCCTTCATGATCATATTCCTCGCGCACCTGCACAACTTAAAACATAACTCAGCTTTCAAATTCAAACAAACTTAGCCAACAAGTAAATAAAAACTATCCAACGCGTAACTCTATCTGCCACGATTAAAAATAAAAACCATATAGATCAACCACCTCACATATAAAAACTAGCTATCAATAACTCGTAACTCAGTCGCCAAGATAATAAAAACTGAATAAATACCCGACCGTTGAATATGAGATACAAAACGTCTCAACATAACACAACCACCAAATTATTAGAAACTCGGTCTGAAACATTATCTTGCCATAATTTTTTATCTCATCAGAGATGGCAGAATCTAAATTTGCACGTGGACGACTTCTAGGAAATCGAAGAAGCGGAATAGGCGGAATCTCATCGTTTCTTAACCTTTTCCCATAATTCTCTCTGAAGCAAGTGACAAATTCATACTCCCAAACCAATAACACGTGAACTAAACCATTGACGGTGTATGAGTTATTCTCTGCTCTCGACAACTTAATAGATTTAACAAGAGCTTCAAATGCAACACGACCCCATGGGTATGCCATCAGAGCTTCATCGTCGAATACCATATTTGTAATTTTAAAGGTATCCTAGAATTACTAGTCAGAGCATAAATACCAGTGGCTTGCATGAATAACATGCCCAACCATTTGCGCTTTTCTTTAGTCCATGTCCGACAGACACTTAATTATTTCCTCAATTCATCTGACTTGGGTCCCATCCCACACGGCACACTCAACTCATCCCAGAAATCTTCGTATTGCTCAGGTTCAGGTTAAAAACTTTTCGTTGGCAGTGGGTTGGTGTTTAACCCAGTTATCTCAGCAAATTTGTTTAATCCAAACCTGATAGGTTGATCATGAACGATACTCCAAATCTCCATCTTATTCATGCAAAGCTGTCTACAAAGTAGATAATGTACTGTCTTAGAAGACCACACGATCTGGCTATTAGCTAGCTTGGCAATGATTCCAACAAGTAACGCCTTTACCTCTTGCCACACATAAGTATCTATTGCATCTCTAACTTCCGGGATGTCTCCCAAACGGACATTATGAGTTAACAATTTTTTTCCAAGCTTTGAAGCGCTCAAAAGTCTTAGAGGGTAATCTTGTGTTTGATATTTAGTGGCATACATCTGATCATAAAAAGAAAAATATAAATCAGCCATATATACAATTAGCCCAGCTGCGATGGAAAACAAAATCAGCCATTACATAATGAAAACTCAACAGCAATAAGATATATAGCTCAGCCACTATGTAAACTAACTCACTCACATCATAATATAAGGCCATGATTGTTTAATAGTTTTTAGATTTTTGTTTTTGGTTTTTAGTTTTTGGTTTTCTAGTTTTTACAAAATCTTGATTGGTAGTTTTTGGTTTCTTATCAATATTTGTTTTTTCTAATTTAACTTATGTTTTATTTTTTACTGCCAAATTTTTTTTAAAAAAATATAATTAATGAAAATAATATTGCTTTTGAAAAAATATCAATTTTTTTATCAAAACATATAAATTCATTTATTTTCTTTAAATAATAAGGAAACACTAAAATCTTTGCCTATAAAATTGTAAAATTTATCGAAACCTTTCTGGATTAGCTATGAAATATTGATTAAAATAATATTGTAATAATTATATGCAATTATCTGATAATTTAAATAATTTGATAAAGAAATTTTTTTTCTTCTTTTATGTGTTCGCGTAGGAAATAGATAGTTATTTCGTATATACAAAAATGTAAATTGCTAAAAATAATTTTTTTTTGACAAATTATAAAATAAAAGGAAATCAAAAGTAAAATCAAAGAGGACAAGTAAGAAAAGACAATCTTAAATCTTTTTTGCAAAAAGAAAATGGTTTGAAATTAAATATTTACAGCCAAATTTATAATGTATTCAATATATTTATATAAAAAACTTCGACAGTGTTTTCATTTTTGTTTAAAATATTCATTTTTATAAAAAAGTAACTAATTAAGAGTTGTGGTTTAAATTTTTTTGACGATCTTGTGATCGTGCGTGCACTCCAATTCTTGAACAAGGATGGGTTCATGCGTGGCAAATTTATCGCTTAATTCCCGATGATTATATGGAATGATAGTTTCTTATACTCGCTGTAAGCACCAATTAGATTTCTTTCCACAGATACAAAAAGAACACTAACCCTTATGTTATGTCCTTTTTTGTACGAAAAAACAGGTGGGATCCGTCACATACTGGGACATTTTGGACATATTTTAATAACGCGAGAAGAACGATTTACCGTTACCGTATGCGTATGTTGAAGAAGACTTGGGCGCTTTGCCGGAAGAAACCCGAGTGGATGTTAACGAGAGTTTGGCTTGAACTAGTAGATATGTTCGAGGAGTTTGGACCTGATAATTATGGATGATTATGAGTTTGTATATCACGTATTTTAAGATTATTATATTTCTATATCTCAGCTGTCTAACAAACATGCACAAAAAACCCACCGTTTAGTAAGATAACTTAGCCGCTTGGTAAGATAACTTGCCGTCAAATAAAAATAACTCAGTTGTATAGTAAAAATATAACTCATGCATGCACCAAAAAAGACGACCCGCCGTTTAGGAAGATATATTTTCCTTGCAAATTCGGCTAAATATTCTCGCCTCTTCGTATTATACTAATATTGAGAAATATTTTTATAACCGAGCCAGATTATCTCTTACCCTACTTGATTTTCTTGATTTCATATTTTGATTCATATTATTTGATTTTTCACTTTCTTTTCGTTATTGCTTTTCTCTTTCCAAAAATACACAATCACACCTTTTGCCTTTTCCAAAAGTCACCCCAAAAACAAACAGAAACAAAACAACATAGAGCGAGAAAACAAAGAAAAGACAGTAAATCCACAACTGGCGCGAGCTGACATAGCGGGCGGAAACAATGTACTATCATATTCAATGTCACTCTATGTTTTTAATTCTTACAATATTCATGTGTTGTAATAATAACTCAACCTCTTTGTTGAAACAGAACAAGGGATTGTGACTTATGACTATAAACCTCACATGCACACTTGGGGCCAACTTGGAAGTTTTTAAGCAACTGGATTGTTTATCACTTACAAGTTGACCCCAATTTTGCATGTAAGGTTTGTAGTCTTAAGTCACAATTCCTTGTTCTGAGGTCAACCCCTATGCTTATTACGATGCAACTATTATATCAGAGTATTAGGCAGTTACGAGGCGTGTATGATTCTTATTATGTTATCGAGGAGAAAAAAATGAAACTGATTACTTTACTCAAACATATAGAAAAACAAATCCTAGCATTCAGTAATATAACTCAGCCGTAATTATAATTTTAAATTTCATAACTTAGACATTCTGTAAAAGTAACCCAGAAATACATTAACAATAACTCAGCCCTACTAAAATAATTCTGATCCGTCCGTCAATGGTAAACTGTAACTCAGCCATTTACAAACCATAATTCAGCTATTTTTCTAAAAAACGATAAATTAGTCGTATCACAAAAACATTCAAATCCATAAATCAGTTTCACATTAAGCCCACTCCTTTTTTTTCTTACACATTATGTCCACTCTTATTACTTTACCAAAGTGAAAAAGTTGAAGAGGCAGGAATACGCAAAATTTACGAGGCGTGTAATGATGCGGGAATACGAAAAATCATGACTCTAATCTATTTATTTCTCCGTTTCTCTCTTTATTTCCTTGTTTCTCTCTTTATTTTCCTCGTTTATAAAAATTACTCGATATTATAAAACCTGAATTGAACCGTAATCACACGTATTACTCAGTCGTTTCACAAAAACATTCAAATCCCACTCTTATTACTTTACCTAGGTAAATAAAAAAAGTAGAAGATGGGGGAATACGCAAAATCATGACTCTTTGAATTTTATATTAAAAAAGGATATGCGACAACTCTCACTCTATCTCTCTATTTATTTCTCTGTTTGCTTCTTAACAAATTCACAATCTCTCTCTTTCGATTTTCCTCTCAAAGATTACGCATGAAATCTCTCTCTTTCGATTTTGATATTGCTCACAAACAGTATGCATTCAATCCGCTTCCCTCCTGCTTATCCTATTTAGCCACCAAAGGGGTACCAAATCTTCAATTGTTTATTGTAATATTGGCTGCTTATCTTATGCAACCACCAAAGGTGGTTCTTGCAGTATTATGAGATAATTGTCAAGCGTAAAATTGTTATTTGGGTGCACCTATTCCAAATGGTAGACACATTTTCACGCTGCATAATTATCTTCAGTTATCTGAATTTGAAGCGACGATTATCTTTCTATTTATTTCTCTGTTTCTCGATTTACTGGCAAACACCAAAGTGGTAATTTCACTTCTATGCTATGTTATATGTTTGTTTCAGTTTGTTATAACTGTTTCTTCTTGTTATTTTTCCGCAACCACTTCAATGGGATAGAGGAGAGAATCGATACGTTTACGTTTCACTGATTCTTCTGGATCACAGTGTTCCATCATTGTGAAGATGGAGTCTGCTGAGTACCACCTGAAGGATTCTTTGAAGTCATGCGATTTTTTGCATCAACAATAAAGCAGAAAACATTCATCCATAAAGTGAAGGGATCTGATACAGTTCTTGTTCATCTAACTTGTTTTTAACTTGTAAATTAAAGTTAACTTGTAAGTGTTCTAAAAAACTTTTGTTCTAAACCATCAGACATCTCACTTTCGATGTAGTAACAAGCTCTAAATGCTGTCAAATGCATAGTATGCTGGTTGTACTATTGATAAAAGTTGATGTAGTGCACAAGAGTTGTGTTAATAGTGCCAATATCATACTACATGCATATCTTGGCAGCATGTAGAGCACGTTACTACATTGGAAGTGAGATTTCTGGTTTAGAACAAAAGTTGTTTAGAACACTTACAAGTAATCATCCAATTAAAGTACTTGATGTAATTTTGTTATTTACATATGGAAAAATTTTTATCTTCATATTTACTTGTTAATGTAGTCATGTATTGTAAACTTAACTCAACCCTTTTCAAACAGAACCCGGCCATATATAAACAGAACTCATCCGTAGTCAAACAAAACTCAGCCATCTGAGAATAGGACTAAGTCGTAGACATAACTCAACCACTAAATAATAATTGTTAGTCGTAAAAGTAAAGACGAAAAACCCAGCTTTCAGTAAGCAATAATCAGCTTGATGTAACTCAGCTGTTTCGTATATTTTGAATTTTATAACTCTGGCACTCGATAAAAGTAACTTAGCCATTTTTCGTTTATTAATAAATAATAATAATAACCCAGCCGAATGATAAACAATAACTTAGGCACTAAGAATGAAATTAGACAAGGTTTCGAGCACTCCAATTCTACACAGGAAAACGAAGCCTTCAGTAAGATAACTAAATCGTAGCGTTCATCTTAAAATTTTATAACTCAATCATCCAATGAAAAGTAAATTAGCCGTATTGTAGAGTGTTACGTAAGACACTAGAATAACTTAGCCGAATGATAAACAATAACTAAGTCGCTTCATATATTAGACGTATTTTACGACTGAGTACTAATATCGATTAATTATTAGGACCGAGCAAATGATGCTTATTATGCAATATGAGGCTATGATGTGAATTAATCATAACTCAGTCGGCAAGTAAAGAACACAACTCAGAATTACACAAAGATAAACAAGGCCTTTAGTAGGATAACTCAGCCGTGACGTTCGTTTACTACTGTTTCCTCTTTTAATTTGTTCACATATTCTCAAGAGTGCCAAAAAATTATCTGACTTTGACGCAAAGTGATTCTCCCTCTCTTTCTTGAAAACGTAAAAAAATCTTTCTTTAAAAATTACAAAATCTTTATTTTCTTAAAAACTTTTAAAAATAAAACATCCATTAAAAAGAATCGAGTGACTACGTTTTATATTGCGTCTCACTTTGAATCCATTATAACTGTATAAGACAATAATAATAACCCAGATGATTTATAATCAATAACTTATCCGTGTAAACACAACTTCTCAACCTCTCACTTTGAATCCATTAAAAAATCGATTTCGATATTGCTTACAAATAGTATGCATTGATTCCAATTTCGATACTACTCACTCGTAGTACAAACATTATATAAAATAATATCGATATTAGCCGTGTAAACATAACTTAGTCCTCTGTATAATATCGAGAAATTGTTATAACCGAGGCAAATGATGTCTTACTAGTAGTACTATGCAGCTATGATGGGATAATACGTTATCGAGGTCAAACCTTATGCTTATTATGACCCAGCTATGACAGAACGATAAAGTCAGTCTCTCTCTCTCTGCCGCAGCCAAAGATGTTATAATACGTAGATATAATGTGATTCACGAGGCGTGTAATAAGAGATCTTTACACGTCTCATTAGTTTCTTTTAATTATTGCTTTTCTCTATCTAAAAATACGCAATCACACCTTTTTCCCCGAAACATAGTTTTCTATAATTAAATAATGGAGTAGTACTCCCTCTTGTTTTTATGGCTGAGTTCTTGTGCAATTATTGATAAGTTCTGACTTTACTTTATTGATATAATTATGATTGAGTTATGTTCTAATAAGACTGATTTGAATGAGTATAAAACTTTTTAGCTGCATAGGTAAATAACTAAAATACATCCAATACAAATATTAGCAGTATGATAATGAGATTGAGTATGAAGATTACTTAGATAGTGATTTATTTAATAAGAACATGATTGTGACATTAGGCTATAGACCTTACATGCTCACTTCATGTCAACTTGTAAGTGTTCTAAACAAACAAGTTGTTCAAATTGCCCAAATGCAGAATTTGGTTGCACCACGAAAATATTCTATTATGAAAGATCAACACATTTTAAGCAATGCTCTTTCACCAAGCTACCTTGTCCTTTTAGCAGTTGCAACTACATTGGCTGGTAGAAGGATTTATATAAACATTATTGTGTTGCTAAACACCATAAGTCCTCGTACATGTTTAAATGTGGTTGTGGGCGAATTACATCTATCAAATTCAATCAAGATATGCATATACTGCCAACTGGACGGACTCAAGTGTTCTGAAGGTTGTAGATGAGTCTCATATAATAGCATCTTCAAGAATTGTATTCCGTCCCTCAGCCTGTATTAGAAATGACTTTAATTTACAACAAAAGAAATAAATAAAATTATTTACTAAATAAAAAGATAGATGAACAAAACCTTAAAGAAATCGAATTTAGATTGCGGAGAATGCCTTTGGTGCAATAGACAGATCCATTATGTGGAGTGTAAACCAATGCATTTTGTACTGAACAACAATATGTGTGTCTTTTCGAAGCTTTATGGCAACATAGATTTAAGGATCTAATCAACTCACAATTAGAAAGATATGTTTCATGCTCATAAGAACTTAGAGAAGAGTTATTTGGTGCGCCTTTGGTGGTCGCATAGGATAAGAGAGCAATATTACAATAAACAGTTGGAGATTTGATGCATGTTTGGTGTTGCATATGATAATCAGGAGGGAATCCGATTGCATGTGTACTGCTTGTGAGCAAAATCTAAATCGAAAGAGAGATATTGCATGCGTACTATTTTTGAGGAAAAACGAAAGCAAAAGAGAGATAGGGGAAGGGAGAAAACCTTGAGACATATTAATAGAAATATTGGGAATTTTTTAGCAGATTAGGATAGAAATAGAGAAAGAAATAGAGCGAGATACGTCGCATCAAAGACAAAATTTTTTTAATATAAATCGAAGAGTCACGATTTTTCGTATTTCCGCCTCTTCGTATTAGACTCCTAATACAATCGTAACATATACATAAAGTCTGAGTTATTCATACCTCAGTAACATAAAAAAGATCTTTACACGCATCGTAATATCATATCATAAATGCGTAATAGGACATCATAGCCGCGGCAGAGATAGAGAGAGAGATTTTCAATACGACTGAGTTATGGTTTAATAATGGCTGAGTTTTGGTTTCAATAAGGCTGAGTAAATCTTGACGGCTAATTTACAACATATATTTTAATACGACTAGGTTATGGTTTAATAACGGCTGAGATTTTTAATACAACTGAGTTATGGTTTAATAACGACTAAATATGACTAAGATGTGTTCGACCAACGGTTGATTTATGAATTGGAATCATTTTGTTATAAGGCTTAATTTGGTATAAAATTTGAAGATGAAAATTATGGCTGACTTATCTTACTAAAGACTTTGTTTTTCTTTATATTACAACACATGACTACAGTACTCTCTGTCAAGGGTGAGAACTTTGAAGAACGAACCCTCATCGTCAGCTATTATTGTAAGTGGCTGCTCAAAGTAAAATTAAACATAACACACTTTATGCAGAGAATGGTCAAAGAGTTATCAACAGATGGTTTTAAAATTTTTCATTACGATATCAGTTACCAAGGTAAGAGTTATAAAGTTACCGACTTAAGGATAACTTAGTCCTTATTAGATTCTAAATAAAGCGTCGACATCAATGTAAGTGTTGAGTCATGCATGATGGTGTACTCAGAAACGGTGTGATTATCCTCGAGCTGTACGCCTTGAAAGATCAGTCTCTCGTGTTCCTCTTGAATACCATACGTCTCCCGAAGCTTGGCCGTAACATCTGCAATTGTATCAGATCCTTTAACCTCAACAATATCAGTCCTACCCAAAAGAGTGTATCATAGCAAGTTTACGATATGGATCAATTGTATCGGATCCTTTAAACTATAAATATACACATGGTTTCTTTATCAAGACTTGGTTTATCAAGACTTGGACCAACTCTCATAGCAAGTTTACGATATGGACCATCAATCTTGAGGTCTAAGGATTTGACCCTATCTTCAACTTCAAAGTTTATGCTCGTTCCCTCCACTATCTCGATTGAAATATTCATTGCAAACCCCAATTTTTTTTCCAAAATAAAAGAAATTTTTTATGTGTTTTTCTCTCTCTTAGGGTTTTTCTTATTTATATATATAACTTTATGTAGGTCGGTTTGTGTCAAATAAAAATAATATTTTATTTTTTCCTTTTTTTATATATATTGAAAAAAT
Source organism: Iberis pinnata (assembly GCA_900406425.1). Lineage (NCBI taxonomy): Eukaryota > Viridiplantae > Streptophyta > Magnoliopsida > Brassicales > Brassicaceae > Iberis > Iberis pinnata. The sequence goes on from OVBE01007774.1 coordinate 11,386, forward strand.
AGAAATAGAATATTAAATACTAAAATGAAGAAAGTCTCCTTGCCAGATATTCAAGGAAACACATCTTCCTAAAATTATTGCTTTTTTCTATATAAAAATATGTAATTACACTTTTTGCATAGAAACACATCTTTCTATAATTAATTAATTAATTGAGTAGTATAATAAATCTAAAATTTAAGTTTTAAATATTGAAATTTAGAAAATACAGATAAAATGGGTTAAAGAGAGAGAAATTAATAGCACAATCATTACTTTTTCTAATACAAATGATATATAAAACATAACACATACATAAACATAAAAATCCAGTTGTTTATTTAGATAACTCAGATATCAAGAAAACACATTAACTATTTTTCTTTAAAACACATTAACTCAGATATTAGTCATGTGTAATACGGAGAAGTATTACCGCTTTTAATATCGAGAAATTTTCATAACCAAGGTCAAACTGATAGGATTTGCTTGTAAAAGTCACTAAACTGTACACAAATAAAGGTCTGATTGACTTTTTCCAGTCAGAATTTTTTAAGTTTATTAAATAATAAAGGGTTCTTAAAAACTTTCATTACAATTTCAGTTACCGAGGTAGGAATAACTTAGCCCTTATCAAGTTACCGACTTAAGGATAACTTATTCCTCATTACATTCCAGACGTATGAATAACTCAGCCCTTATAGTGTATTAAGAGAATTCATGGATATTTCTTTTTTGATAAATATGTTATTTGTGTGTTTTTTTTATCAAGAATATGTTAATATTTACACATTAATCATAAAAGTATATGATAGATAATGTAAATAATGGATGGTGTCAAACTTTAGATGTTTTAGTTTTGAGTTATTAAATAAGTAATTTATATCTATTGTTATTAAGAAATAGACTTCTATCAAGGTCTAGGCATCTCTCACAAAAGCTCCCAGACACGTTTATCTAGGCAGCTTCGGAGATGAAGTTTCTCGACGCCGGCGGCGGCGCTTCCCGCCGGCATCGCCTTCTTCACCCAGTCTCACGCTTCTTCTTCTGTTTATGCTTCGTTTCAAGGTTCTATATCGTCTCTGATTCACCTGAGATTAATGAACTTCACTAGTGTGCCGTGAGAGTCTGTCGCCTCCGCCATGCAAAGAGTTTTGTCCTGATGCTTCTCTGTGTCGTTGGCTCCCTTCCTCCTCTACAAGCTCCATCTCCGCTCCCTTGCTCAGCCGAACCTCTGCCTCTTCTTCATCTCCCATCTCACCTCCTAGACGATACTATTCTCCCTGCTCGTGGTGGTTTTGGCCGTCAAGGATTGTCTCATATCCGACCTGAGATCAGGTACAAGGTTTCTTCATCTGCCTTCTCTACCGGTGACATTACGTCATAGCAACAATGATCTTGGAGCTAAAGTCTTTAAAGCGACTTGTCTTCTCCAAATCTCTCAACGATTTAATTAATGTTTTTCATTGTATTTCCGTTGTTATGAAACATATTAAAATATGTTTTATCTTAATTTTTTTGTTTATGCCTGTTTTCAGACATTTATGTTAAGTTGTTCTTATGTAAAGTTTCTCAAAACATTTAATTTAATGAGAAATGTGGTTGGAAAAAAAAGACTTGTATCAATTACCACTATTAATTTATTATTTTAAATTGAAATTATTTGGTTCACGTTCTATATAGTTAGTACTCAAATTAGTCGGAAATGGACTTTAAAATTTTAGTTCACAAATTTCAAACTTAAATTGATTGAGACTTAAAGCGAATCTTGAAAAATCAAGACCATATTTGAATCCAAGAGAACTATATCAACCAATCTCAATAGATTTTATTTGATTTAGCCTAATTTATTATCGGATCTGAAATTTTAAAGAGACTTTACGGACATATACATTAGTGTTTTTAAATTTAATTTTGATTTGGGATCTTCGTTTTAAGAGCTTCGATTTGATATATAATTGCTATAATTTATGAGTAAACTATGATAAATGAAAATGATATAGTTATACCTAATTATACAAGTTGTACCAGATGCTATAGTTATATCCATTTTAATGAAAATTAAATTTGTCACAATTTGACTTTGAAATTGTAGCTCTCAAATCTAAAAATTAAATTAAAATTTAACGGAGTTATAGATTGAATCTTGAAAAACTTATACTATATTTAAACTCAAGAGACCAAAATTAACAAAGCCCAATGGTTTTTATTCGAATTTTGGATAGTTCATTTTCGGAGCTGGAATTTAAAAGAGACTTTACGAATACATAAATTAGTGTTTTGAAATTTTGGTTGTATATTTGGAATCCCCGTTGCGAGGGCTTCGATTTGATATATAATTTGTAATAGATTATAAAAAATTATTATTTGGTAAACAACAAACTTCAAAGCGTAACTGAAGATGATGGAAGAAGACGATGGTGGAAGGATAAAAAAAGCAATTTATTTTTATTTTTAAAAAATATTTAATAATTATAATGAAATGATAAAACAGGAAGTGAACAATTTCATGAAAAGAAAAATGGCAAATTGATTAAAAAGGGAAAAGGTTGAATTTTTTGCCTCATTAAAAATAATTGAGAATTTGACCCTATGTTTGATTATTCTATTGTTATCTGCATATTTTACTCGGTTTTGTTTTTTTATCATTTGCTGTTTGTGTTTTAATTTCGTACTGGCTATTTAGAATTCATAACTCCAATATTTTATGCAAAATCTTAGAGTAATAATCAGAACTCAGCTGCTTTGTTGAAGTAGAAGAACGGATGTAGACATAATAATATAAACATAACTCAGTCGTAATTGAAACTGAAGGCAGCCATAACTTTTAACCAGTAGAGGTACGCCAATTGGAGTGCTCGAAACCTCGATTAATTTCATATTGTTTTCCGCTGAAATTAGTCGAGATTTCGAGCATTCCAATTGTCGTCCCTCTATGTAGTAGTCTTAAAACTATAGGAACGGAATTGCTCTCAAAGGACATTATTCAGAAATACACAAAGATAAACAAGGCCTTTAGTAGGATAACTCAGCTGTAACATAAATAGTTTGGTGTGTTACGTTTATTGTAATTTAAAGAAGTTTCTATATATATATATATATATATATATATAGTTCTCTATTTCTCTATTTAGTTGCAAACAACTTCTCAATCTCTCGCTTAATCTATCTCCGGTTTTCCTCTCTTCTCTTTCCCTTTCTCTCATCTTAATCTAACGCTTTCGATAGTCCTCACAAACAGCACGCATGCAATCTTATCTTTTACAATTTTGATTTTGCTCACAAACAGTACGCATGCAATCCGCTTCCCTCCTGCTTATCATATGCAACCACCAAAGATGCAGCAAACCTTCAAATGTTTTTTGTAACATTGGCTGCTTATGTTCTGGTATACTGTCCACAATTTTCTCGCTAGGCTTTTGCTTGTTATACCCCACTATTTTCTATGTCCTCTGCGTTTACTTAAGAAGTATCCATTGGTACGTAGTTGGAGTTATTTGAGTACCACATGAAGGACATCGAAAAGAGGAACTAAGAAGCTCATGAATTGATGGGGGGGGGGAAGGAATACAATGCTTGTTCATCTATCTTGTTTTAATTTGTTATGCTGTAAATTTAAATTAGCTTATAAATGTTCGAAGTTATATTTCCTAGATGATGTCTACTGTGTCATACTCCTTCCGTTTTTATTTGATTGATCTCTTAGAACTTTCACACATAATAAGAAAATAATCAAAATTTGATTAATATATATTCTTTATAAAATATACACTTTCCCATATAATTCAACCAAAAAATCAAAGAATTCAAATACTTTCATTTATACTTATTGAACTTTGTAACTAATTAAAAAAATTGCATAGAAAATTGAAAAAATCAATTATTTTAAAACTAAAAAACATCAATCAAATAAAAACGGAGGGAGTATTACGCATATACTATGTCATAATATGAGGCTATAGTTAAACGAGAACTCATTCGTTAATAGTAACTCAACGATAGATAAACCAGAACCCAGTCATCGTCAATCCGTAACTCAGTCATATCACAAAAACATTCAAATTCATAAATCAGTTTACATCGGACAAGTTTACACATCACGACGATGACGATTTCAGAGAAGATGACGAGTGCTGAGTTACGAATAGGTCAATAAACTGTTTTTTTCTTTTTCTTTGAGGGACGAGAGTGTTTAAGAAAGGGAAAATTGCCGAAAAAATCCCCAACTTTTCAATCTAGGCCAAACAAATCTCCAACTTTCAAATGAACCAAATAAATCACATATTTTACAAACAAAAACCGAATAAACTTAACAATTCTAACTGAAAAAACGTCAATCAAACCTTTATTCGTGTACAATTTAGTGACTTTTAATATTATTATTTGCATTTCATAAACATTTGACCAAATTATGGTTGAGTTCTATTTGAATACGAACCGTAAATTTTTCATAAACTTTTGGTTTGATAATTTACGAAATTTTCTCAATAATATACGTCTGAGTTCTGTTAAACAGCTAATTTAAAGCATCATTATACGCGCCTCGTAAAATCACATTATCCACGGCAGAGAGAAAGAGAGACTGATTTAATCGTCGCGTCATAGCTGCATAATACTATGACGTAGAAGCTGACATAATAAGCATAGGGTTTGACCTCGAAATTAGCCCATCATAGCTGCGTAGTACTAGTAAGACATCATTTGCCTCGGCTATAACAATTACTAGATTTCAACAATTTTTAGCTCGTAATATGGAAATCAGCTCATTTATCACTTTGGAATGCATTAGTTGATCATATATGGGAGCGCTTTGGAAATAGCTATGATTAATAATTTTATTTTTATTGTATTTATAATTTAGTTTTTATGCGTGTTTAATGTTTTCTGTAAGTTTATAACATAATATAATGTTTTGTTAAATAATATTGCTTGTAATATATATAATATGTGTGTTTTAGTTACTTATGAAAGTATTAGAACTTTGGTTTAAAATAATTAAAATTACAAGGACTATCTTGAAAAATGCTAATTTCATAATTAAATTTTTAAGGTTTCTTTTTGGAGCTCAACCTGAAAAACTCAAATTTGAGATTGAAGGAACCTCAAATTTGAGGTTCCTTTTTGGAGATGCCCTAAGTTATGCTTTCACGGCATATATATGAAAAGGCTCTGTTATTGTTTATCATTCGGCTGATATATTATTTTTGTCTTACACAATTATAAATGACACGACTAAGTTATTTTTATTGAATACCTGAGTTATGAAATTTTAAATTACATGACTCAGCTGAGTAACAAAGATTATTGTTTACCTCCTGAGTTTTTTTGCGTTTTTACTTTTACGACTTAGTTATTTTTCTAGAACGGCTGAGTTATGTTACATAAAATCAAAGTTATTATTACAATACATGAATACTGCAAGAAGTAAATTAGCATTATGAAAACAAGATTGAGTATAAAGATTACTCAGATACTGCTCTATTGAATCAGAACAACGAATTTACAGCATAACATGAGAGTCACCGCATTGTCACGGATTTACACCCACACACAGCTGGCCTGTATGTTGTTCAATTTCAAAATCATGTATGTCTTCCACATGAGAGTCACCGCATTGTCGCGTATGTGGAACATTAAAATCCATATTAGATTCTACACCCCCAACATACGAGGCTGTACTATGATCGGCAATCACAATCTGTCCTCCCAAAGGTTCACACCAATCTTGTCCATCAGTCAAAGTATTCTCTTATCCATCTAACCCATCTTTTTCGTTATCATCGTTTCCTTCCAAACCATCCTCCGTCGTACGAGATGGAGGTGGAACATCCGAGTTCATGTCCCGCCTCCCAACTGCATCAAATGAATTTAAGAGATCCAGATGTCCACCACATAAAGATGGTTCTCCATCATACATTCGACTAAATGAGCAAGGATCCGATTGCGTGGGGCACTCCGATTTTATCAATTCCGTCATATAGTCGAAGTCATAAATTGAAGAATCCTGGTCAGTCCCCTATGCATCATAATTGTCCAACTCACCCACCAGTTTCTGTTTCTTAACTTTATGTCCATCATGGCTACTATCTTCAACACTCGTTGACCGTCTATAGACGTCTTCAATTTGATTCACATATTTCAGAAACTCGACTTTGTCAGACGTACTTTCATACCCTCCTGTTGGCGACTCTGCCATTCCCCCTTCTTCTGTATTTGTTAGTTCTGTAGCTTCCTCACCGATTATCGTCCTTTTCCATTGACAAGAATAAATTTTGTCCCTTTTTTTCTCTCATCGGTGTAAAAATGTCTAGAATTTCATCTGATTCTACACTAACTGGAGGCATCTTCGCTTGCGTTAACATTGTCTCTGACTCTGAGTTGTCATTCCAGAAAGTTAGGAGCATATGCCATGCGACCAAGGTACGGAAAGCGGCGTCAACCTTCCTCTTGAAACTTAAAAATGTGTCCTTTTCACTCAAACCCACACATTTAGCAAATATATTTTTGGAGATGGAGAAATGCCACCATCCACATTCCAAGCAATCCACTTTCCGACAATGATCATAACTGTCTTGTCCATAGGTGGTAAAAATCATCCACAAATAAAACTTTTTCTGTTTAGATTAGGGGTGTTCAATGTGGATAAACCGAACCGAACCGATCCGAACCGAACCGAAT
>OVBE01007775.1:0-18040 GCA_900406425.1 Iberis pinnata
CGTCGGCGTCCAGCTGGACCTTGGGTCGAAATGGGCTTTCAGGGCAGGTGCTAAACCCGGTATCAACAACTAGCGACAAGCAAATTAACCGTACCAACCTTATTTGAGTTTTGCATAAGAAAATCGTACGAGACCACACCTTACGATCCTAAAGTTGGTTATTTCCTCTACAAAACCAACTGTTAACATATGAATTTCCTAGTCTTTTCATAAGTACTTGAAAGTCTTTGTTTTGTTCGTAATTTTCTGCACATGGATGAATGAACAAGATCAACGGCTTTTTAACGAATCCATTAGGCTATTTACTAAGCAACCTTAACTTAAATCACAACCAAAAGATAAACAATCTTGAAACAATAATAGAAGCCCAATACAAGGCCCAAGAGGCTAATGGAGAATGTGAGAGTTGCTAGACTGTAGAGTACAATGCGAAAATTATTTATATGTGAATTAGTCATGATGCCATAATCAACAGTAATATTATGACGCTAAATTCATGTTAATAAAGGAAAAAATGTCAAAATATATAAGGAAAGAAAAAAAAACATTTTTTTTGTCTAATCAACAAATTTAATTAAATTTGAAGGAGGGTTAGAAAGCTCAAACTAAAAAAATGATAAATCTGCAAGTGCCCCTATTAATTGCCCTTAATTAACTCTTTACACTAAGTAGATCATACTATTCTATTCAATGTATCTCTCTCTAAAGTTAATATCTTGAGAAGAGGTGTTTACGATTTGTTTTCTAAAACCAAACCTACTACAGGAAAAGCTTTGGTGGTGATCTATCACGAATGGGTCTTCACTTATTATGCAGCTTATTAACTACTAATAAATATTTCTTTTGAAATATGCTCACAGTTATTAGACGACTTAATAATTTAAAAGGGGTGGGTGATCCTTATATTTTACTATATTTTAGCCGACGGTATAGTTAGAACTTAAAAGCCAGGCAAATTTGACAGCTACGAAGTTATTAATCATGTTGCTTATTTAATATGTGTGACCTATAAATTACATTATGCGACCCCTCGTATGAACAATTCAATATGTGATCATGTGCGTCATGATGCATAGTGCATACAATGTCTTCTCTCGATCGTGGTATAAATTAAAGCGTATGTTTAAACATTTAACAAATATATATATATATATATCAAACCAGTGTGTATGCAAGTCGTGAAACAGCTAACCACAATTAAGTATTGATCCCTCAATTATCTAGTCAATGTTGGTATTACACCTAGTTACCTTATCATAACCGATTTGAAAATTCACAGCCTTGTCTAAACAAAGTCGGAAAAATCAGAATCAATTATCAGTTTTTAATTTATTATATTTAATCAACAGTAAACATTTAGTCAATTTGATAATACAACAAAAATCAATAACTCGGTGGCGAATGAACCTAGACATCCCCTTTGCGACAGCCTTGGTGTTCTTCCCGGTGGTGGTTTCCGGCGGTCTTGGCAAGATATGTCCTAGTTAGTACTTAGTAGCACATTCATGCAGATTTGGTATGTTAGGATTATGAGCTTCCAACTCAAAACTAATTAACAATGAATTGAGTGGTTCATCCCTTAAAGGGATATATTAATGCATTTTCATTTAATTATCCAATGTAGAATGTTATATCCGTATTACCTCTCCTCGAGATAATTGTTTCGCTAGCCATTAATTTCGAGATGGTTTGGATAAGAATGGCATGACCAACTTCGAGTCGGACAGCAGGTCCGATAGGGCTTTGATACCATGTTATGATTATGTGCTTCCAACTCAAAACCAATTGGCAATGAATGAAGTGGCTCATATCCCTTATATATTAGTGCATGTCATTTTGATTATACAATGTGGGGTGTTATATTTCTAATATGGTGGATCTCTCGTCGGCTCTAGGCACAGGTGAAGTCCTTCCCGCTTGGTCCTCCGACGATCGACGCTTTTGGTGGCCAGCATTTGCCTCTGGCGGCGAAAATCTTGGCCCAAAAAGTTAGGCGCAACAGATCTGCTTGGTATGGGGTAGCCGGTTCGAGGTTCTATGGGTGGTCGGGTTTGGATCCATTGGTTTCGTGGTGGTCAATGGCATCAGCGTTTAGGTGACGACAACTGCGCATGCATCTTCTTTCCAAGCGCTAGGATTTTTTTCTAGGAATATTTATTTTGGGTTCTGGTCGAATGGGTTTGAGAATTTTAAGTTTTTTTCTGAGATTTTTATCTAAGGTCTTTTTAATCTTTTTTGGCTCTTAGATTAATTCCTAAGCTATAAACATAGCTTCTCAATATGTTTTCATTTTTATTAAATGTACATAGTTGTTGATGCCCCGTTTATTAATATATATGAGGGTGTTACAAAGAAAATAAACTATCTTTTTTTAATTAGTTAGTATTGTAAGAGTAAATTTGTGAAATAGGTATATTTTATTTTATAATGTGTGATAAGATACTTTTGTTAGGTTAATTAGAAAATTAGATACTTCTACAATATTCTACAATAATGTATCATTCACTTTTTCAATAATGCCAAATGTAAACTTTTTCTTATATTTTTTAATTTAATTAATTATAATTCTTATAAAATCAATTAAACATCGTTAAGTTTAGAAAAAGAAATAAAAATCATAAATTTTTTCCACTTACTTTTAAGAAAAATTTCAAATACGTTGGTGAATAGTGAATATAATATGGTGTATGGTAAATTTATACTCGTGAACAGCTGATGGTGAATGGTGATCAGTGAATGGAATACGGTGAATGGTAAATGGTAAACAGTGAGTAATGAGTGGCGAATGATAAAAGGTGAGTGGTGAGTACTGAATAAGATATGATAAAACCCACATAAAGAAAATTAAAGATCGCATATGCTTTTGAAAATCACTCAAAATTGCTCAAATCGCTATTAAAGACATTTACTTTTTATTTTTTTTCCTTTTCTAAAACAGAACACATTAATTAATCAATTTAAAAAAAAAATGATTAAATCAATGATAAATAGACATTTATTAACTAAGAATATATATTATTAATTAAATTTTATAAATACTTATTTTCCAAATTATAACAATAAAAGTATCTATTCCTCTAATTATTTTCTCTTGTATTTACTTTACATGACCCAACCATGTTAGATTTATCGTGTTATCATCCGCGTCCAAGATACACCATTTTATATAGTATTATTTTGCTTGGTCTTTAATTATGGTTATAAATTACATTCAAAAGTCTTCACTTTCTCAAGGGTTGCATGTGCGAAGTAGTCGACGGATACGAGGTCTTCTCTAGACTTTACATTTCTTTTTGCCATTGGCTCAGATTCTAACTATAATGTGGGTTGGATGTCAGATGTAATAATTTTATAAAGATTAACAAATCAAATTCTGGCGTACAGAGTTCAAAGTTGACTGGATGCAGTATTCAGCTACAAATATAGAATGATGTTCGTTTGATTGTAATTATGTACCTTAATTGGATACTACATCTGGATACAAATCTAAAATACATCCAAAATAATTATATATTTTGGATAAGTTTGTATGTAAGGTTGAGATGAACCTAAACTCATCCAAAAATTTCAAATATCTAAACTACCATTGTTTAGGCCGAAATGTTATAACACATTTTTCGTTAAAAAAGCATAAACGCATTTTTCCGCCAAAAATGCGGAAACATGTTTTCTAGCCAAAAGCGCAGAAAAAAAATTTTCCCGGAAAAAACGCGAAAACGCATTTTCCACCAAAACGCGAAAATGTATTTTTCCGCCAAAAATGCGAAAACACATTTTTTCGCGTTTTCCTCGCCAAAAACACGGAAACGCATATTCTCACCAAAAACGTGTAAACACATTTTCCCGCCAAAAACGCGAAAACATATTTCATGCCAAAAACCAAAAAACGAATTTTCCCGCCAAAACAACGAAACGCATTTTCTCGCCAAAAACGAAAACATGTTTTCCCGCAAAAAAACGCATAAACACGTTTCCTCGCCAAAAGCGCGGAAACGTATTTTCCAGCAAAAAATGCGAAAACACATTTTCTCGCCAAAAATGCATTTTCTCGCCAAAAACGAGAGATTAGTTTTCGCGTTAAAAACTCATTTCCGCGTTTTCTCGCCTAAAACGCGAAAACTCATTTTCGCGCCAAAAACGCAAAAAACCCATTTTACATTAAAAATATGTTTTTCTGCAAAAAAAAAAAAAAAAAAAAAAAAAAAAAAAAAAAANACGCGGAAACGCGTTTATCCGCCAAAATGTGGAAACACATTTTCCCGCCAAAAAATGTCAAAACACGTTTTTCGCAAAAAAATGTCATTTTAGTAATTTGATTAATTTTGGTATTTAAACGTATCTAGAAATTAATTCAAATACACAAACAAACATAATTGTATCTAGATGCAGTTTCAAGATACAAAGTCGAAAACATAAACGAACATCATCTGGATACTGCATCTGAAAAACGTATATGGATGAAGTATTTAGATACAGTATCCACATTTGTCATATCTTTTGATCATACACCGGTAAAACAAAAACAAGCAGAAAAGAACAAGATGAGTATTGAAAAATAAAAATTTAGAGGAGATTCTAATAAGAAACTTAAAAAGGTAATATTGGTCCCCGACAACGGCGCCAAAATTATGATAGGTCTAGAATTTAATCCTAAACTGACTGCAGAGAACAGTTCAATGTAGCATAACAAAATGTATTTAATCCACAGAGACCAGACAGTACACATTTCAGTTTCAATTCAAATCAAGCTAAAGCAGGAATAATGAGATTGATATTGATCTAAACAATAAATTAAAACAGTTTAAACTTATAGAATAAAAGCGTCATGCATAAGGGAAACGACAAGTAGTCAGGATTGAAAGTCAATTTATCATTCAGGGATTTTCTTTTGAAAAATAGTTCTCAACATGAAAGACAAATATGAAATAATCTCCTCTCGGAGTACTAAACCCTATGCTCAAATTATCAGAGACAAACTCTCGCCATCTTTTAAATAACAAAACATGCATTACAGATCAGATTCAATTGTTCATAAGCAATCAAGACAATACTCTCGCAAGCAAAATCACCTATTCATCTAGACTAGATCCAACTTCTAAACCAAATCTCTTTGCGTTTATTATTCTAATATCAATAAACTAGATGGCCAATCTAATTCATACATTAATAACAAGTCTAGACTAAGAACCTAACAATTATTATCCCTTTATGACAAATCTAACAATCAAACCCTGATTTTCCTGGGAAACCTAACTATGGAACTACTCAGACATTGGCATGCAAACACAATTCAATATCAAAGAAGAACACATATTTAAATTAGATATAGATATATTAGAAAGGGTTCAAAAATCTTCTCCAAATACAGGTTGAATCTCCTCTCCCTCACTAATTCTCTCAAAAGTAAAAATAAAGCTTAGTTCTAAAAACCTAAAACATAATGTATTTATAGGCTACAAAATTAAAATAACTGAAAAAGGAAAATTAGGATAAACTTGAGGACTTGATTGCAAATTTTGGAAATCTTCTACTTTTTCTCGGGCAAAAAGATCGATCGGGCACTATAGGGATCGACCGGGCTCTCCTGGGATCGATCGGGCACTCTTTTCTTAGAATTCCAGAAGCAAATGCCCAATCGGGCACTTCTTTGCCCGATCGTGTACTTCTTTTCCCGATCGTGCACTCTAGTGTATTCCTGCACGATCTTCTTTTGCGAGTAAGTTTGACTAGTATTCAGTAAAATAGCCATAACTTTTGATTGCACCGATGGATCAACTTCAAACAACTTCCATATGAAAGCTAACTCACGTGGCTATCTTGTGTCAAAATTTAAGCTTCATCCATCGGTGGAAACATTTTCAAACATTGCTAAACTTCTGACCCTGCATCTGGATATGTCAATTTGCATCCGTTTCGCGCAGAAATCGATCTTTTGTCCCAGAATGACCCAAACACCTATAAAACCTGTAAAAGATATCAAATTGCAAGGAAAACACTCGGATAACGTTTAATAGTAAACATAAATGTTCACTAGAAAGCGTTAAAACTGAGTAATATCAGTTGTCACAATGAAGAACAATAGGAGTAGACTAATAAACATGTAATTCCTTGAGTAAGTTAGCTAGCCAAGTCAATTATGCAGCTGTTTCAGAGAGATCTCTGTATTTTGCTTTTGTTGAAGATCTAGACACAAATTGATGCCCTTTTGCACTCCATGAAATAAGATTTGTTCCAATGTAAGTACGAAACCATGTAGTTGATCTCCTAGTATCTTTGCACCCTGCCCAGTCACTATCACTAAAGGCTGAGACTGCTAATGAACTGGACTTATGCAAGTTGATTCCAAGCTTTGTTGTTCTTGCTAGGTACCTTAGAATCCTTTTTAGCAGTGTGAAGTCTGTCACAGTGGGTTAATGCATTCTTTGACACACAAAGTTCATAGAAAATTGGATGTTTGGTCTTGTTAGAGTTAGGTACTGCAACTTGCCGGCTATGCTTCTGAAATATGTTGGTTCTGGAAACAATTCATGGTCACTTTTTGATGCAAGAAGAAAAGTTGGAAGAGGTGTTGCAATTGGATTGCAGGAAGCCATACCTGCTTGATAGAAGATGTCCTCAGTATACTTGGTCTGACTAAGAAAGAGACCTTGCTCAGTGTACTACACCTATATTCCCAGGAAATAATGTAGTGAGCCAAGATCCTTCATGGAGAATTTGAAGCTGAGAGCAGTAACAAGATGCTTCAATTGTTTCTCACAGCTTCCTGTCAACACTATATCATCAACATACAAAAGTAAGATTAGTATGACATTGTGTTGATGGTAAATGAATAGTGAAGGATCAGCTTTGCTACAGAAAAATCCATATTCCAAAAGAAATGAGCTAAATTTGTTGAACCACTCTCTTGGGGCCTATTTCAGGCTATAAATGGCTTTATCCAGCTTGTATACATGTTGAGGATAATTTGGATCTGCAAATCCTGGAGGCTGCATCATGTATATATCCTCCTTTAGATTACCATGAATGAATGCACTTTTAACATCTAATTGGTTAACTGGCCAGCCTTTTGAAGTAGTAACACCAAGAACTACTCTAATGGTTGCAGACCTTATAACTAATCCAGCTTTAAACTTATCAATGGTTCAATCATAGAGAAGCTTTATACGAAACACCCACTTACAGCCTAGAATGTTCATATCAGCAGTTGGAGGAACTAAGTGCCAAGTTTGATTATCATGTTAAGATTGTATCTCATCCTTCATGGCCTTAGTCCATATTGAATCCTTAAGAGCCGAAGCTACTGTTTTTGGTATTGTTGGTTTCTGAGATGTGGTCATTAAGAAGTACTTAGGATTTGGTTTGACTATCCCAATTTTTCCTCTTGTAGACATGGAGTGTGTGTTGACTGGTTGAGCAGGAGCTTCTATTTGTTCCTCTTCAGTGTCTATTTTCTGAAGTATTATGCTCAATTTCATGATCTGAGTCATTGATGAAGTCATTGACTGCTACATTGTGATGATGTAGAGGACTTGGTGGATTTACAGCTTCTGCACCAATTGTTACAGTTGGTGTGACTGGAGCTTTTGATATTGGGACTGAAGAATTAGATGCATCTTGCCAAGACTTCAACAGAGAGTTTGAATATTGAGGTACCAACTTGATGAATTTGTTTGTAAAAGGAAATAGTTCTTCATCAAAGATAGCATGTCTGCTGATGTATATCCTTCGTGTGGGAGGGTATAAGCAATGATATCCTTTGTAGGAAGCATTGTAGCCAAGGAAGACACACTGAAGTGATCTTGGTTCATATTTGTGATCTGCATAAGGCCATAAGAAAGGGTAACAAGCACTGCCAAATACTCTTAATGCAGTGTAGACTGGTTGTTTTTGAAATAGCACTTCATATAGTGTCTTATTTTGCAAAGGAACATATGGTAATTAGTTGTTGAGGTTGTTTGCTGTGAAGAAAGCTTCTAACCAGTATTGTAAAGGTACATTACTTTGAAACAGAATAGACAAACTCAGCTCTGCTAGAGCCCAAAGAAAAGAAGACTAAAAAAATGTCAAGCCCATTATCTTCTGGAGTATGAGGGCAAGACAATTGGTGTATAATACCACATTTGGCTAGATGATTTTTAAGATTGTTACTGATAAATTCTCCACCTCTGTCACTTTGGAAGATCTTGATCTTTTTACTAAATTGATTTTCAACTTGGTTTTGAAACAGGATGAACAGATCAAAGAAATCGGATTTTAAATGAAGTGGATACAACCAACTGAAACGAGAAAAATCATCAACAAAGACTGCATAGTATTTGAATCCTTGTACAGATGCAATAGGAGAAGTCCCCCAAAGATCACAATGAACTTTGGTTAATGGCTCAGCAGAAATAGAAACTGAATTTGAAAAAGAAAGCTTCATACTTTTCCCCACATGGCATGACTCACAGATTGCGTTGGAGTTGATCTTATTCATTACTATAGCTTTGGTATAGTGAAGATGTTGGAGGAATTGAGAGCTAGCATGACCAAGTCTATGATGCTAGATGATATTGCTGGTGGATTGTTGTCTGGTTGAATAGAAGGTCTTATTATTCTGGTTCTCCAACACATATAGTCCTTCACGCTTTGGTCCCTTTGTTAGGATCTTCAGTGTTGGAAGATTCATAATATAAACCTTATTAGCATAAAACAACACACCACATGGGTATTCTTCGCATAATTTTGATACTGATAATAATGGTTTCTTAACAGAAGGACAAACTAAGACATCATTGAGCAATAAACTACCTGCAGATACAAATAGATTTGTAGTACCAACATGAGTTATAGGGAGAGAGTTATCATCTGCTACCATGACTGATTCAAGACCATTGTATGGGACTGCATTCTGCAGGCTGCAAGCATTGGCAGTAACATGAGTAGAGGCTCCAGAGTCTGGGTACCATTCATAACCAGAACCATTTGAGACATTTAAGGCTGCAAGGCTTTGAGGCAGTTCATTATTCTGATAGTTGTAGTCAAATATGTTCCAACATTCGTGGCTATGTGTCCTACTCTTCCACAAATCTGACAGGTAGGACGCTAATTGTTGTGTTGAGTCTGTTGAGTCTGATTCTGAGCAACAGATTGTTGGTGAAAGCCTCTGCCTCGAGAAGAGTATTAGAGCCCAAAGAAAAGAAGACTAAAAAAATGTCAAGCTCATTTGTGTTAGGGTTTTAAATCAAGATAAAACACTATATATTTCTAATTGTTAGGAGATTATTGTAACTAAACTTTTGAGAGTTGTCTACAAACAACTCTCCTCTTTTACCCTATTTTATGATAATCAAAATCACTTTAATCTTGGTGTTCTTCATTTAATCTTTTCTTCTCTTTTACTTTTATGCATAATAAAGCTAATAATGAGCTATTTTATTTTCATCTTATTTTACATCTTTGGTTGAAAATTCTTTCATGGTATCAAAGCTTCAGAAGATTTATGGGTTTTAATTTTATCACTCTGATTTTCTTTCAACTCCAAACCAAGTTTATCCCTAGCCGATTTCTTTAACAGATTAAAAAAAAATCCTTCATAATAGCTTTTGGGTCTTAATATTTTCATAGCTCTTTAGTTCCAAACTACATGAAAGGAGTCATAAAATTAGTGGTTGTGTCTTCAGCAATACAATAAGGATTATTTTGGTCACTAGTCTTCATGAATGAAGCACACCATAGCAATACAACAGAAAATGAGGATTGCTTGAGCTTAGAAGCTTTCTTATGAGAACGTCAAACTGATTCCAGCTTAAGCAAACACTTCCAAGAGAGGTTCTTTTAATGGTTGTATCCCTTAAGTACATAGAACAGTTGCTGTAAGTACTCTTGGAATATGGAAGATTATGATGGTTTAGAGTTATAGGCTTGGAATGATGGAGGTAGAAAAGAATATTTTTGTCTTGGATCTTGATTAGAAGGATTAAGGCTACAAGTTTCTAATGTCATAAAAGGGTATTTTTAGTTGATTATTGGATATGAAGCATGAGAGTTGTAGATTCTATGTAGGGTTGGATAAACTTTTGGTTGTTAAGTGATGGATTTAGGAAAAATCAAGAAACTTTGTGGGAAAGAATGGTTACAAATACCTCTGAAGGACTAGAAATAGACTATCCAAGTATCAAAAGAATACCTCTGAGTAAGCAACTAGATCTCCAAGTATAGACCAAAATTTTTCTTATATGGTTTTGAAGACAATCGTCAATCTATCTCTAAAGAAAATTAAGCAAGATATCTACATCTCTATGTGAAACAACGACTACTCAAGCTTATACCAAGTCAAGCTTTCAAACTTAAACCTCGTGTGTTCACCCGATGCAAAGTTTGTGGGGGAGTATTAGAGCCTAAAGAAAAGAAGACTAAAGAAATGTCAAGCCCATTTGTGTTAGGGTTTTCAATCAAGATAAAACACTATATATTGAATTGTTAGGAGATTATTGTAACTAAACTTTTGAGAGTTGTCTACAAACAACTCTCCTCTTTTAACATATTTTATGATAATCAAAATCTCTTTAATCTTGGTGTTCTTCATTTGATATTTTCTTCTCTTTTACTTTTATGCATAATAAATCTCATAATGAGCTATTTTACTTTCATCTTATTATATCTCTTTGATTAAGCTCATTTGAGCATAAATTTATCTTTGATTGAAAATGCTTTCAAAGAGTAGCCTCCACGTCCTCTGTTATAGCCAAATATGTTGTTTCCTGAGCCTCTTCCTCTGAAGCTTGAGTTATTGGCTTGATATCCACTTTGATCATTACCATTTTGAGCTGTGAATACCACATGATGAGATACATTTACGGCTTCATATGATTGGAGACGATTTTCAAATGCTTCAATCTCATACAGAACATCATTAAAGGAAGGAGTAGGTGTATGAGACATAGAGTTTTGAATCACTGCTGAGATAGGATCATATTCTCTACCCTAGTCCTATCAGAAAGCCACACACTATGATAGATTCATCAATAGGCTTACCAATAGAACTTAGCTGCTCACAAATTGAGGTGTACTCACGAACGTAGGCTAAAAAGCTCTTGCCTTGTTTGTTGACAAGATGAAGTTTGCGCTTTAGTTCAAACTCTTGGCCAATGGAGCTCATGTTGTAAGTGTTGGCTAAGGAGTTCCAGACTTCAAGGGACGTTGTCAGGCTGCATACACTACCAAGGGCATCTTCAGACAGAGTACCGAACAACCAGGACTTGACTAGTTGGTCATTGTAGAACCAAGTTTCATAAGCATGATTCTCCACCGTGTTTGCTTCCTTGCCTTTTATTTGTTGAATTTGAGAAGTTGGAGCAGGAGTGTTGCCATTGATAACTCCCAGGGGCTTTTGAAAGTTGAGGAGATACTATACTTGAGTTTTCCAAAGGCGATAATTTATGTCATTGAGCTTTAGGGTTACAGAACTAGAGACATGGACATTTGAGGGGAAAGGATAATCAGCCATTCTCGACATGTTAAGGTTAAAAAAGCTTTGATACCATGCTAGAAGAAGAAAGATAGAGACTTTTCTTTATTTGATTGAAAAACAGAGTGATTACAATAAAAGACATAGTTTGCTATTTAAGCTAAAGATGAAAAACCCTATACTATCATCACTCTACAACTGGCACCTAGGGATTACAAAGATTGAAAACTGTTAGAGAGAAAAGGATGCTTCTTGGCAATTTCCTTCTGCACCATTTGTACTATGCAGGAGCCTGCAACTTTTGCTTTACCGTTATACAATGTTCGACTTGGTGAGGAGGAAAAGATATCTTCTTTGGTTAAAGGGTTGGACTTCAATTCTGATATTTGAATGTTGGGCTGAGACTAAGAAATGTCCATAGCATCTCTATTGGAAGTTACTAAATATTTGGTATATATATCTTGTGTAGAAGGTAGATATAACAAACATAAATGACCACTAAAATCAATAATAAATTAGTCCCAAAGTAATGGCATGAATTGCTTATATATAGCATCGTTCACATCCCTTTTATTTCCACCTAATCTCTCTTCTACATACGAAAATATCAAACAATTACTGTATAATATTTGGAATTCTAGAGAGTGGATGTAACATACATGATGAAACTACATGAAATATATATATGCACAGTTTGCACCAGAGGGAAGGAGTTCATATATGTTGCAAGTAATCAACCGATAGCACAAAGAAGTAGGGATAAATTTTATTTTCTTTGTAGTAGTTGTCAGAGTGATAATTTTTTATGGGACGTGAAATTTGGACTCATATATATAGTAGAAGATTTATGTCAAATTCATATGTTTGGTACAATGTCGAATATATTTAAAATTTAATTTTAGCTAATACAAATCATGCAAGTGGTAGTCATGTAGAAGAAATTTATCACAATGAAGATAAATATGTTGAGATTTTCAATAATGCATTTTCTGATACCACAACTTTTGATAATTAATCATGATCATCAGGTTATCAAAATGTTTTGAGAAACCTAACAAGGAGGATATGTTACAAGCTACTAGAAATTAACTCTATGATGGATGTCAAGATAACCCATTAACAGGCTCAAGATATAATTCCTAAGCTACACTACAGAAAACATATCACAATAATATAGTAAGGGTCGAATTCAACAGAGACCAAAAAACACACTTTCAATTTTAAATCGAATTAAGCTAAGACAAGATGAAATGGTTGTTTTGTAACTAAGTCAATGAAACTAAGTAGTAAAAAGAAATAATTAAAAATCAATAAACTAAAACGTCAGGCAGTAGGAAATTCCACAAATAGTCAGGTTTAAAAGATTCAGATTATTATGCAAGAATTTTCTTTGAAAATAGTTCTCAACTCAAAAGAAAAATACATATTAATCTCCTCCCGGAGTATTAAATACCTATGTTCGAATTACTAAAGACAAACTCCCACCGTATTTAGATAATTCAGTCATGCAATACAGATTAAGTTTGATAAGTTCATAAGCATCTAAGACAATACTCTCGAAGCAAAGACATTTATTCATCTAGACTAGGTCAGATTTCTAAACCAAATCTTTATGTGTTTGCCAACCTAAAATCAATGAACTAGTTAGCTACTGTAATTCATGCATTAAGATAAATTCTAAATTGAGAACATGACAATTTTTATCCCTTTTTGATAACCCTAACAATCAAACATTGTTTTCTTGGAAAACCCTAAAACCTAACTATGAAACTACTCATACATCATAAAGTAAACAAAAAGCATAATTGAATAAGAAGAAATTATCAAGAACAATAAATAACTAAAGATATTAATATAAATCAGAGTTCAAAAATCTTCTCCAAATACACTGGTTTATATTCGTCTCTCTATAAAATCTAGATAGAATAAAGCATAGAGAAAATAAAACTAAGCCATAAGGATTTTATAGTTTGAAAAAGGAAAACTAACAATAAATAAAACCGGTAAGCTTGAGGAAAAATGGTGAAAAATTTGAAAATCTTCTAAGTCTTCTTGGGTGAGGAGAATGATCATTCTGATGGGGAAGGATCGTCTTAGATCTTCTTAATATCGATCGTTATGATGGGGAAGGATCGTTCTGGTTAATCGTGAAATTCCAGGAGCTTAGGAACAATTGCTATGCTTGTATGTGGCCACTCTGCTTGATGAGAATGATCGTTCTTTAGAGAACGATCCTTCTGTTTTTTGGATTTGGCTATTTTGCATATGATTTGCTTTGAAATCCATTATTTTGCTCTATAACCATCCAAACATATAGAATTATGAAAAGATACCAAAAATGCAAGGAAAACACTCGGATAACGCCAAATTTCAAGCATAAATGCCCACTATAAAGCGTTAAAACTGAGTAATATCACCCATCTTGGTATCTTTAACTGCTCAGTTTACAAATATTAAGATAAATTATATTATTTAAGTGCATGGACTCATTGACATAATTATTTTTATAGTACCTGCCAAATAGAAACAAGTCAACCAGTACATTAGTGAAAATCCACTCCCGATCACATTACCCGACACCTCCACCACTGTTGGTGCCTCCAATTCTGGATCATAAACTTGATTTTTTTCCCCACAAAACATGGGCTAAAATATCAAGAAGTGATATTGAGAAGAATCTAATGGACTTTAAGTATATGAGCTTGTTGTATATGATTATAGTTTCCTAGGTATAAATAACGTAAGATCTCTCACTTTGTAAAGCAGTCAATTCAATATATCGATTCATACAATCTCTTTACATGGTATCAGAGCCGAAAAAAGCTTGGGAAATTTTGTTCAGATACAAAAATCTCAAATCATCAATGAGATATCGAAATCGAGGTGTTGTGTGTTCTTATTGCTCAAAGTATGGGCATGATATTCAATCTTGTTATAAACTGCAAGGCTATCATGATTGGTGGCTGCAGAAATATGGAGAAAACAGAAGGAACGAGGGTTTTCTCGATGAATTGATGAAAAATCTGTGTTATGATGGCGTTTCTCATATTGACGTTGTTTCTGGAAAGTCAGTAACTCATGTGTGTAAACAGGTGTGTCACACAAGTCGAGAGCAATGACAGGATTGACGAAAGATTAGTGGGAAACTATTGTGCGATCAGTTGGATCAGCATCAGACTCTGTAAAATCAGTTGGTAAGATTATAGATGAATGGATTATTGATAGTGGAGCGTCAGATCATATGACAGGGACATTGAATCATATGTTCGAGATATATCGAGTAACACCAAGTATGGTTGGGTTGCCTAATGGAACCACAGTAATTTGTGATCGAAAATGAAGTATAGCATTGACATAATCATTGACGCTGAAAGATGTTCTCTTTGTGGAGGAATTGAAATGCAATCTTATCTCGGTATCTCAAGTCATCGATGATAAGAATTGTGTAGTAGTGTTTTCTAAGACATATTGTGTGTTGCAAGATCTTAATTTGCAAATTCTAATTGGAGTAGGAAAACGGAAAGAAGGACTGTATTTTCTACAAGGTATTGAGAGACCTCGACATGTCAAGAAATTGGCACGTTTGGAATGGGTACTCAAGTGTTGAAGAAGTTGAAGATGGATTGGGAAAGAAATCAACGAAGTCTGGAATGCACTGTGACGTCTTCAAACCTATTAAGGAACCTGATATAGGAGCTTCTGCCAAAGTGAAGGAAATCAGGACATTGGGAATGTCCAAAGGTGAAGGCAACCTTAAGGATCCAGGAAAAGGAAATCATGAGTTCAAACCTCAACCTGAACGTGTGCCACCTCTTAAGCCACCTTCAAATATTCCAATATCTGAGAAATACTTGGAACTTGATATCAGAACCTTGGAAATCAAGAATGGAGACCAAGTCTTCTTACTCAACAAAAGGTTCAAGTATTATTTAGGAAATGTGGATCCGCTGTGTTCTAAGGGCTTCATGATCAATGAAGTGCTTTCTGAGGAAGACATCATACTTGCTATAGAGGTTGATGAAAAACCAAGGTTGAACTCCAAAGTTGATAAGAACTATGAAAAAGGAGCCTTTTCAGACAAGACCTCGGTTCTCTTCGGAGAACTGTCTCAGGGTCATTAATCCTAAAAACAGGAAGTCAAGCTTAGTGACTTAAAACAAGCTCACTTTGGAGGAAGTCCCATGTTTATCTTTGTATATATTTCGATTCCAATGTTTTTAATTTTCCAGTACTTGATTTAATGCGTTTCATTTTCATCTTGTTTTGGTGTCTTAGGTACTAACGGATTGAGTTTTGGGAATTCTTGCAATGAGAAAAGAAATGGGACATGGGTGATATGCATTTTCAACATGATAAAATAAGAGGATGACCGGATCAATGCGTTTTTAACAACCTAGATCGATCCGTTCCTTAGCCAGGATCGATCCACCCTAAGCCGGGATCGATCCACACTAATGCAGGGATCGATCCCATGAACAATGTGTGATCGATCCAACGCACAACATATGATCGATCTACACATTAACACCGGGATTGATCTATGCGTTCAAAATGTCATCGAACCAGTTATTGAAGATGCGATCAACCCGAGGAAAACAAGCACATTCGAACCAAAGGGAGTATTGGTTTAATTCGAACAAGCTTATCTCACTCAAAGACAAAGATACACCTTCGTTATCTCTCTTACACAACCACTACCAAGGGAGATGTCTATGTAGGCTTTCCAAGATTTCTTTACACAGTCTGCACCCCAATGTTCCCTCTTTAATCCCCCTCCATATACACCGACTTTCCTCCTCCACCACAACCTTCTACTCACCACACTTCTATTTAAGGGAGTATCTTCATTTCTCTTTTATTCTCAACTCTCACAACTCTCACTACTGAAATTCTCTGATTAAATTCGTTCTCTGAAGTTTGAGCTCAAGAAATCATCCCATCTTTACGAATCTTCAATTTGGTTTCCAATCTATCATTTCTGAATGTTTACGAAAATTTTGGTTTTTCATTAGTCTCTGAAAGTTTTATGAAACCCAATTGAAAGTTATTGATGATGATTGCGAATGAAATTTAAGAATTATGCATGATGAGTATGTGAAACTTGCATTTGTTAAGTGGTAGGGACTCCAACCTGTCGAAAAGTTCTTAATTGTTTATTGATCTTTCAAGAGCAACCATGTCGAACATACCTTCAGACGTCAAGATTTACCATGTCCTAATGGCGGCCGAGTTCGTAGGATCAACATTCCCCAATGAAGAAATGATGAGAAATCTCATAATCCTTGAGCCATTTAAGAGCATTCTGCAAAATATGTGAATATTGAGCATGCTTGACATGGATTCTGAGGCTTACCAACAACCGACGTGCATGTTCTTAGCCTCCCTACAAGTGAGATATGTCAACGAGAGCGGGTACGATAGGAGCAATGGTGGCTTCATCACCTTCAAAGATGTCTACGCAAAAACTCACATAATCACCTTCAGAGATTTGGAGTACATCTACGGTCTTCACGCCATGAAAACTCAACCAGCCGCATTTGAAGTTGATCTAAATGAGATTGCACTCATTTGGCAGATAATTGGATCCAGGGCTTATAGAGAAGGGAAAATCAAGAGCGACCTTATCCGCCATCCAGCAATCTGTTATGTGCACCAAATCCTCGCAAACTCTTTCTTTGATAGGCAAGACACAACCTACATTTTTGGAGAGGAGATGAAGTTCTTAAGTATAGGAATTGCCTTGCACGTTAGCAAATTCCTACAAGATGAATCCCTATTCGCAGCACTCTATGACAAGAGACCTTGTCCCCTTAAGCTATTTCTCGGGCAACTGGCAAAATACCAGGATCCCATTTGGACGTCTCAACAAAGGGGAGTACCTCAAATACAAGTAGGAGGGTGGATCACTCTCATCCTTCAACATACACAAGTGTACCTAGGAAGAATTGATCAGACCTCAAGGTCATTGAACTACGATCATTTAAAGGACATTCAGTTCCTAGTGGGGAGGTCAAATAAACAGTTCTGCTACCAATTCAAGAGAACATGCGATACCAAAGGGATCATCTTACTCCCAAACAGCAGAAGGACATCTTTCGAGCGGAGGGAGAACATTATGTTCAGCCACGACTACTCCACCGCTCAAGCCATCACCGACCAAGTCACAACCCTGGAATCTTTTTCAGACAACTTTTCAAACCTCTCCTTGGAGGGAGACTCATCCAACTCCCAATTTGGGAGTAACCGATGTCACCCCTAGATGACCACTGTATGATCTGCTGCACCCCCATCTATTCAAGATTTAAGTTTGTGCATGTCTTTATGTCTTGATGTCTTTAATGCTTTATCTTTATCTTGTCCTTTCTTGAGTACAACCTAAATTTTGGATTACACAGAGACTATGTAATTCAGGTTTGAGGGAGGATTGCTATTAATAAAATCTTCTTGTTTGTTCCTTTGTCTCCAACTTGCAATGCATTTCATATAACATCTATTAACATTCAAAAACCCATAAAAATCTCAAAAAAAAATTCAAAAATTATTCTTCAAAAACAGAGTGTCATTTGCATTTCATGTAGTTGCATATAGGAT
>OVBE01007776.1:0-18039 GCA_900406425.1 Iberis pinnata
ATATATATATATATATATATATATATATATATATTAGTTTATAAATATATTAATTGAGTAATTTGAATCAATTAATTAAATATATTGATTAATTTGTACACGTAAAAATTGTAAGTTTATTACATTCAATATTTTGAATAATATATTAACTTATATTAAAACACTTAACTGGATAATGTTGGGATTGATCGGTCTCTTGGTGGCTGAGATCTCACGTTCAGCATGTGTCAAATAAACTTAATTCATGACCGACCTACCAACTTTTCTCTCCTAATCATTAGCCAGTTTTTGTTACGTGTAAACATGATTAACATCCAATCTTCAAATTTCACCACACCACATTGGACATTGGTCTGTTAAGAAAAGTTTGTATTATAGTTCCACACATCATAGTTTTATTTATATATAAATATTTATTCATTAAAAATGAGCCAAAAAGTAGCCCACAATTACAAAATCAGCCCAAATACAAAAATTCAAGCCTTAGATTCTCTAGATCCAAGCAATCGCAGAAAGCTTCGAGACCCAAAAGGCCCACTGCCCAAAACCTAGAAGCCCAAAATAGAAAATAGAAAAACTCTAATTCTAATCCAGCGCCGCCTTACTGCAGAACTCACCGGCGATTGCGGTGGCCCGGCGCCGGAAACCTAAAGCGAAGCTGCCACCTTGCCCACGAAGCACCTGAAAAAGAAAAGGAGGAGAGGAATGGTTTAGAGAGTCACCGCAGCCTGAGATCCCGAGGCGTGAGTAGTTTTCCGGCGATAGGAGAAGCGGGTACCGCCGTCCTTCGAAGCCGAGCAGACGCGACTCCCGGCAGCCCTGCTTCTCACGATCTACCGAGAAGGCGCGAAGTCTCTGCTTCATCCGACGACGAAACCCTAACCGCCTTGAGGTTCATGCGCTGTCCTCTTGTCGTTCTCTGAGCCCACCGCTACATGCAATCTGTCCGAAAAGACATGTCAATGAGCAACTTCAAACCTTCACAGGAGCGCCATGAGATTGTTGAGAGAAGAGAGAACTAGAGCTTGAATCTGTTTAGGAGATAATGCTTTTCCGGAGGACTCGCCGGCGTTGGCTCTCACCGGCGAGTCCGGGCACAAAGAACAGAGATTTGTGGCTCGAACGAAGATTAAGGAGCTCGCCTCCTTCCTTCAATCTCTACAGGTCCCTGAGTTTCAGATGAGATCTGAAAATAGAGAGAGTTGAGAAAGAGAGAAAGGAAGAGAGAGAAAAAATTTCCACATCATAGTTTGTTTACTCCAAACATAAAATCAATAATAAAGGTGCACAATGATGATCAAAGTTTAAAGTTACGTACTAAAATATAAATGAATACACAAGTGGATTTAATGGATTTTAATGAGAAAATCGTAAAGCTATTACTAGAGATGTTAAAATAGATTTTTACCCTGCGAGCTCAAACGGACCAAAAGTAAACGGGTTGACCCGTGACCCGTCCAATTAATAAAAAATTAAAAAGGTCATAAGAAGGCCGACCGTTTTAACCATACGAGTTGATTCGTTACTAAACGAGTCAGTCCGTTTAACTTTTTTTTTTAACAAAAAATGTTCGGTTTACTCTCAGTGAACTCTGGTGAAACCACTCCTCGCACTAGAGTTCGTCGTAGCGATCCCTTTTCCCTCACGTTCGCTCATTCGGTTGCCCCGGTTTTTGATGGACAACCCTTGCATCACTGGCTCACCCTAGTCGGTGATGTAGTGTTGTAGGAGTCCATCGGGCATCTGGGAATGTTGCTTGTCTTCCTTCAACCAAATATCCTTCCAGGAGTAGATGTGAGAGCTGAAGACTCTGCCTGCCTTACTCTTGAATCCTTCTTCACTACCGACGTCATTGCAGGGCTCCAGTTGTATTCAAGCTACAAAATGCACAAATTTAAAGTTAGCAAATTCTATAATTTCAATTAAAAAGTCCCAAAAAGAAGCATAGAAAATTATATTCTTACCGCGAAGCAGTAAAACCAATGTGCGCAATCTTGCGGAGGCATATCCTTGTACCTCGGGTAGGGATGGCGTAGAAGGTTGTGCATCAGTCTCGTGATGCACTTTGTGATCCCGTTGTCTGAGGCGGAAAACCATGTCGTACCTTCCATACACGACAGATCTAGAAAAAGCAACCGGTCCCATCCCGGTTGGAGCAGTAACTGCTCAATCGGCATCCACTCTTGATGTTGCGGATCCGCATCCTAAGGATGCTGATTGGGATGCTCGGGTGGTGGGTCACGAGGTTGCGGCGGGGGTGTAACAAAACCCAACTGTGCCGAGGACGGTGTGGTTGGGACTCCAGAGGACGATCCCGACTCCCGGGTATCGCGAAAAGTCTCGTTCTCATACTGAAAATAACTGTAATTACTAGAATTACGGTCATTCAAATTTGTTATTAGTTTAATAATTAAATGAATTTTTAAATTTCATAATTATATAAATTATCTAAATTTTTATGTTTATATAATTTTTAATAAATATCATAATTATGTTTTTAAATATATAATTTTTAATAAATATATTTCTAAATCCTAAATCAGAAAATCACAAACCACAAATTTCACAAAATCCTAAACCCTAAACTTTAAAATTTTCTAAATTTCACAAAACCCTAAACCACAAACATTTCTAAATTTCACAAACCCTAAACCACAAACATTTCTAAATTTCACAAAATCACAAACCCTAAACATTTCTAAATTTAACTAAGCCCTAAACATTTTTAAATTTCATAAAACACATACAATTAAACCATAAACATTTCTAAATCTAACAAAACATATAATTTTTTATCAAAATCACAAAAATTTCCGAAAACAATCCAAATCTCTAAACTACTCTAATCTCCTAAACAAACCGTTCAAATCAACTAAAAACTTTCAAAACAACTTAAAACTACCTAATATACTTACCTAGAGTTTGGATTGCGCATTTGATCCATGGGTTGATGCCTAAGTTGAGAGGATTTTGTGTTTTTGTGTGGTTTTCGTGTGCAAATGAAGAAGAAAGTCTTCTGGTTTTTTAGATATAATTGCTTTATGACGGGCAAATCCGTCAAAAACCCGTCAGAAAGCGAAAAAATTGAATTTCGCTTGTTTACGAAATTTTTGGGAATCTGAAACGCGGCAAAACCCCATATCCTTCAGAAATTTCTGACGGATTTTAAACACGTCAGAAATTTTTGACGGGATTTCTGACGGATTTTAAGACCCGTCAGAAATATGAACATGCATATTTCTGACGGGTTTTTTGACAGGTTATATGCAGTCCGTCAAAAAATCTGCCATAAATCACCAAGAACATATGTTTATATTTCTGACAGGATATTAAAACGTTTGTTTATGTAGTTTCGTAAATGTTAGAATCTTAGATTGGAATTTTGTATAAATTTAACACTCTATGAATTTATTCATGATTATCGAATATGGTTTCAGACCCAAACTCGATAGAATGGTGTCTAACCCCCAAACCCCAAAATACTAATTTTTGACGAAATTTCTGACGAATTTAGGGTAATCCGTCAGAAATTAAATATTCTCTTTTTTTAAAAAAATTTAAAACCTAATTTCTGACGGAATTATAAATTAAAAAAAAACTGAATAACAACAACATATATAAAAAAAAACAAGAGAAAATCATAAACTACTTTGAGGATGACGAGTAATCTGAAGGAGATGAATCCATGTCATCCTAAAATTCGTCGCCGAACTCCTCGTCCACGTCATGTATGCCGACGTCTAAATCACCGAACATAGTGAAATCGACCACAAGATTTACAACCATAGAAGGTTGAATCTCAGCTAGTGAATCATTTCCGATTGGCTGTAGTGGTCCATGGTCATAAGCGCCTTCTATCATTCTTCTAGGATTGATTTGTGTCGTCGTTATCCAAGGACCGTTCCTAGCTGAGATGTGTGGGTACCTAATGTAAGATACATGCAGATATGTTGAAGATTAGTATGTTTTATTGAATGAAGACAATATTAATTAAAATTGTACCTGATCTGCTTGTGAAGCAAGAATGAAAGGGTCATATTTTCCAAGTTTTCTGCGCGAGTTTATCGAAGTTATGCTAGACTTGTCTACTTTGACACCTCTACCATCATTTGGATCATACCAATCATACATGAAGACAACACATCGCATGTTCAACATCCCTGAGTATCTGACCTCCAATATATCTCGAAGAATTCCATAGTACACAACATCTCCGGAAGTAGAAAAAATGCCATGGTCTAATATTGTCCTCTCCTTACCCGATTCGTGAACCTTGAATGCAAATTCTATAGTGCAATATATTGGGTACGAGGTAACAATATTGTTCGGACCTCTTGCGATTTCAAGCAACCAGGTCGGAAATGTTTGCCCGCTAGATGTTTCCTGTCGAATCTGTAAACATATAGAAATATATAAAATGTTTGAAGATGTGGAAAAATGTTTTTGTTATTAGTAATTAAACAATAACTTACAAAAAAATTGTAGCCACTTGTAATACGCTTCTTGTTTATGAGATTCTATTTCAGATTCGGACTTGTTCGGGAATTACCACGAACCATTGCCATGTAGATCCTACAAGGTTTTAAGATACACAAGTTATATACATGAAAAAATAACCAAAAGTGAAATGTATTATTTATGTTTACCTTTCGTATTCCAACATATATTCACAATTGCTGAGGATGTACGTATGTAGGTGTTTCCACTCAGCCGCAGTAAGTTGTCGAGTCTTACCTTTTCCGCTAAGTCGCCCAATTTGTTGGAACAAACTCGAGACATAAGCAGAATATGAAGGATGTTGTCCACCATCGTCATGTTGACTTTTTCTGTGGTTACTCGTTGCCACATCTCTTGGAAAGTAATATTCCGAAAAATTACCGGCTTCTTCATTGATGCTCTGTGCCACAATAGACCCCTCGACTCTACTAAGATTTTTGACCTTCTTCTTCAGGTGGAACATGTACCTCTCAAAAGGATGCATCCACCGATATTGAACCAGGCCACCAAGTGATGCTTCACGTGGAAGGTGAACCGTTAGATGTTCCATAACGTTAAAGAAAGACGGTGGGAAAATCTTCTCTGAGTCGCAAAGGATCATTGGTATACTCCTCTGTAACGTGGAAATATCATCTACGGTAAGTGTTCTTCGGCTAATGTCGCGGAAAAATCCCCAACCGCTGTACATGCATATAACTTAATAAGTAGAACAAATTTATAACATATAAGAAAAATACACACATATGACTACGTTTATACCTGCGATGGCTTCATGGACATCTTTCGGCATGAGATGCTCAAATGTTAAAGGGAGTAGGCGTTGCATAACAACTTGACAATCGTGGCTCTTCATCCCAATGAATTTGTTTTCTCCAATATCAATTCAATTTCTCAAATTGGAGGCGTATCCATCGGAAAATTTGACTCTATGAATAATTCAGTCGAAGAATTCAGACTTTACATTCTTAAATAGGCAGATGTCTCTAATAATTCTTTATTGGAGTCATTTAAGTTTTTTTTTGTGTTTAATGATGTCTTCAGAATCCATGGTATTTATTAGAGTTTGTACAATTGTGATAAACTCTTCCCTCGATAGTAGAGGTACAACTTGGTAATTTCGCATACATAGTACATGTTATACCAAAAGCATAGCGAAGATTACTTGGATTAAACCCATTATTCACGAGAGAATATGAGGCCCAAATTGTGGTGGGCTGAACATGTTCTGTATTAAATCCTTATTTGAAGAAAACTGTTTTTATTTTAATTTTTTTGTATGGTCAAATATAACATCGGTAGTTTCTCGCTTTTTCTTTTTTATTTCCAGCTTCTTCAAATTTAAAATTTCAGTTGGTTCCAAACTTTGTGTTGTACTTTCAACTATTCTGAATGCTCAAAATCTACACGAACCTCACAAGATTCACTTTCGGATTTATGAACAGAGTTGCCGAATTAGAAACAAAAATCGATTTAAGAAATTGAGAACAAGAACACTCAAGAATTTGATTACCTAGAGTTCACCGATGTGGCTACGTCTTTGGGGCCTAACTCAGGCAATTGATTCATAAACCTCAAAGGGTTCAAGATCAAATGATCTTATAAGTGATACATGAGCTCTGTTTTTGCAGTTACAGAGTTTGTTACACTAACAGACTTGATTAACTACCAACTAAACCGAAAAAATTAAATTGAACCGAACCAATCTCCTGATTCCAATTCAACATCAATCGAACCATACTAGTTCTCGGTTTAGACCTACTTGAAGCTGATTTTCATCACCAAGACTCAACAATCTCCACCTTGATGACAATCAGATCTTCATAGCTTCCTATTAGTGCCATCTCATGTTAGCTAGGCGACCTGAACTTATCAGTTCAGAGTCAGTCCAAGATGATTTAATGCCTCCTCGAACTTTGATACAGGAACCACTTTTGTTAAGACATCAGCGGGATTCTTTGATGTTGGGATCTTCTTAACATTGACATCACCTTGTTCTATGATATCCCGAATGAAATGTAGCTTGTTTCTTATATGTTTAGTCCTTTCATGGAATGTATCGTTCTTGGCTAAGCATAAAGCACTCTGAGAATCACTCCAAACTGTTATAGATTCTTGAAAGAATCCTAGCTCAGCAGACAAGCCTTTCAGCCACATTCCCTCTTTAATAGCTTCAACCAACGCCATGTATTCAGCCTCTGTAGTAGACAAGGAAACTACATACTGCAAAACAGACCTCCAACTCACTGTATTACCACCTGCTTTGAACATATAACCCGTGATTGATCTTCTACGATCCAAATATGATGCAAAATCTGAATCACTAAAACCTTCAACTTTGAACTCTTAATTCTTCTTGAAAACAAGACTCAGAATTTGTGATCCCTTTAGATACCTTAGTACCCATTTAACTGCAGACCAGTGAACCAGACCTGGCTTTGACATAAATCTGCTAACCAATCCTACTGCATAACCAAAATCAACTCTAGTACCAATCATTGCATACATAATACTTCCAATTGCATTTGCATATGGGATATGACTCATATTTGTTTCTTCCTTACCATCTGAAACTGCAGAAAGCTTAAAATGAGCTCCAATTGGTGTAGATACTGCCTTTGAATCAAACATCTTGAATATATGCAGAATTTTCTTGATGTAGTTTGACTAAGACAGTGTTAAAACTCCACCTTTCCTGTTCCTTTCAATATCCATTTCCAAAATTCTCTTGGTTGGACCTAAATCTTTCATTTCAAACATGCTGCTTAGCATTCTTTTAACCTTGTTAATCTCATCCAGACTCTTAGAGGCAAGAAGCATATCATCCATATAAAGTAGAAGATATACCAACACATTGTCTTTGCCCTTTTGTAAAAGACAAAATGATCATACTCACTCTTCTTGAAGCCTTGACTCATCATAAACTGATTAAAACATCTGTTCCACTGTCTTGGTGCTTGTTTAAGTCCATAGAGAGACTTCTAAAGTAAACACACCATATCTTCCTTTCCTTTTACCTGAAAACCATCAGGCTGTTCCATGAAGATTTCTTCTTCTATAGTGCCATGAAGAAATGCAGTCTTAACATCAAGTTGCTCTAGCTCCATATCATGGTTTACAGTGACTGACAAAAGGAATCTGATGGAAACATGCTTTACCACAGGTGAGAAAACTTCTTGATAGTCAATTCCTTCCTTTTGTGAGAAGCCCTTTGCAACTAATCTTGCTTTGTACCTTGGCTCCTCTACACTTGGAATTCCTGGTTTCAACTTGAACACCCATTTACAACCTATCACTTTCCTTTTCTCTGGCCTCTGTACTAGTTTCCATGTTTAATTCTTTTCAAGTGACTTCATTTCTTCATTTGCTGCTGCTAGCCAGAACTTGCTTTCACTGCTATTAACTGCATCATAGTAATCATTAGGCTCTTCAGATGTTACCACTTCAGATGCAATTAAAGCAAAGTATGAAACATCATAGTCTGAAAACTTAGCTGGTGGAATCACATGTCTGCGAGTTCTGTCTCTAGCCAGTTGATACTCAGTTAGATCCTCTTCATGATCTGATTTATTATTTATTTGAATTTTAGTTGTGTTCTCATCAGCTCCATCAGCTCCACCTTGAACTTCAGTCTCTATTCCATTATCATCTGTGACTTCTAGTTCTATTTGTATAGTGCTTAGAGGATCCTTCACCGAATGTCTTCTACTGGTGATTCTTCTGGTTTCAAGTCTTTGTAGACTTTGTCTTCTGAGAACACTACATTTCTACTGATAACATATTTCCTTTTATCCAGGAGCCAAATTTTGTACCCTTTAACTCTAGTGGGGTAACTTGTAAACACCCCTTTTGTTGATCTAGGCTTGAGTTTTCCTTGATCTGTATGAACATAAACGATTGAGCCGAATCTTCTCAAATGCCCATAACCAGGTTTTCTTCCTACCCAAATCTCCTATGGTATATTATTGTTAATAGCTGATGCATGACTTATGTTAATCAGATAAGTGGTTGTTGACACAGCTTCAGCCCAGAACTCTTCTTCTAGACCACTTTCACTTAGGAGGCATCTCACTTTCTCCATGATTTTTCT
The DNA here is from genome assembly GCA_900406425.1 of Iberis pinnata. NCBI lineage: Eukaryota > Viridiplantae > Streptophyta > Magnoliopsida > Brassicales > Brassicaceae > Iberis > Iberis pinnata. The sequence goes on from OVBE01007776.1 coordinate 8,585, forward strand.
ATTCATGCGTTCAGCCACTCCATTTTGCTGAGGAGTGTATGAACAAGTCTTGTGTCTCTCTATTCCATGTTGTTTGTAGAAGTTGTCAAAATTAGTATTGCAAAATTCCAAGCCATTGTCAGTTCTGAGACATTTTACCCTTTTATCAACCTGATTTTCAACCAACTTCTTCCATTAACAAAACTTGCTAAAGGCTTCACTTTTGTTCGCCAAAAATACACCCAAACCTTCCTTGAATGATCATCAATCAGTGATAAGAAGTACCTCTTACCAGCAAGGCTTGGAGTTACATTTTGTGAACCCCAAAGATCAACATGAATGTACTTTAGTACATCTCCAGTGTCATGTTTACCTATGTGAAAACTAAGTTTCTTGCTTTTTCCCATCACACACACTTCACAGAAACCTAAACTTCCAATCTTCCTTCTGTCTATAACACCTTTCTTGGCTAGAATCTGCATACTCTTATCACTGAGATGTCCCAGTCTTCTGTGCCATAAAATTGTATCATCTCTGGTTGATTTACTCTTCTGAACATTGTTAATTTCACCAGTAATTGTTTCACCATCCAAAAGATACAGAGATCCGTGTAAAGTTCCTTGCAGTCCCAATTTTCCATTCATATAATACCTTGTCGTCCCATTTCCATTCATATAATACCTTGTTTTCCATTCATATAATACCTTGTCTTTAACCTAGGTACATACCTAACATTAGTAAGTACCTTCAATGATCCTCCAACTGCATTTATGTTTATGGATCCAATGCCTTCCACTGCAACTGAGTAATCATCACCTAGCAATACTTGACCTTTGTTCAATTCATTGTAGGTACTGAACTAGTCTCTTCTAGAGGTCATGTGATATGAACAACCAGAATCAAGCACCCATTTATCATTGTGCCACTGATTTGTTACCGAGAGAGCATCACTATCTTTCTCCAGATCAATTACAACAGCTGCTTCTGCTGATTCTTGGCTTTCCAATTTTCTTTTAAGTGCATAACAATCTTTCTTGGCATGTTCATCCTTTTTGCAGTTGCAACACACAATTCTTGATCCAGAGTTGGACCTAGACCTTTTCTTGTTGTTTCCCTTCTTCTGATTTGAATCTTGACCTCTTTTCTCAGGTCTTCCTCTAGCAAAGTATCCTTCACCATACTTCTGTGTTAGAGTTACCTCCTTTGATTCTTTAAACTCAAGTTCCTTTGATTTGACAGCATTAGTGACTTCTTCCAACGAGAGAGTTTCTCTCCCATATTTCAAGGTTTCCTTGAGCTGATTGTATTGAGATGGTAGAGAATTCAACAACAATATCGCTTGAACCTCTTCTATGACATTAACACTCATACTTGCTAGATTTGATATGATCTTCAAGAAATCATATATATTCTGATCAATGCTTTTTGATTCAGCCATTTTGAATGTATAAAACTCTTGCTGTAAGTGAATGCGATTAGATAGGGATTTTGACATGTACAACCTTTCAAGAGTAGACTATGTAGACGCTACAGAGTCACATGATTCAATCTTTCTCAGTACATGATCTCCTACATTCAGGATGATCAGATTCATAACTTTCTCGGATCTTTCATCTTTTTCAGTCTTCTCCTTTTCCAAACGTTCCTTGTATGCATCTTCTTCTTCGTCAGTTCTTCTTGCTGATTGAGATTTGGAATCTGAAGATTCCAGTAAAACATCCTTCAATCCGAGTACAGAGAGATTCGCAAACATTCTCTTCTTCCAGAGTGAGAAATCTCTTGTGCCATCAAACCTCTTTACTTTGATTCGAGCATTTGCCATAGATCTTCCTTCGTTGAAGCTCTGGTACCACTTGTTGTAGTTTCAACTACTTTGAATGCTCAAAATCTACACGAACCTCACAAGATTCACTCAGGATTTATGAACAGAGTTCCGAATTAGAAACAAGAATCGATTTAAGAATTTGAGAACAAGAACACTCAAGAATTTGATTACCCAGAGTTCACCAATGTGGCTACGTCTCTGGGGCCTAGCTCAGGCAATTGATTCATAGACCTCAAAGGGTTCAAGATCAAATGATCTTATACGCGATACATGAGCACTGTTTTTGCAATTACAGAGTTTGTTACACTAATAGACTTGATTAACTACCAACTAAACCGAATTTTTTTTTCTTAGTGATATAAATATCTAATTCGGTTGATACTAAACATCATATATATATATATATTTTTTTTTTTTTCCAATGAACAAAAATTAAAGAAATTCTACGTTGATCCCTCAACTACTTTCTGTACTTAATAATCAAAAACTTTGAGATAGTAAATATATAATAATGTAAGAAAAAAAGAAAATGGTGCAAAGAAATGCTTAACCTTTTATCGGAGAAGGAAAAGTAATGATTTGAGAAAATTGAATGTGAAACGAAGCAGATGATACATTTTTGTGAAAATATATCCACAAATGTAATTATTTACATAAAGACAAAAAAAAAATTGTAACTGACGAACTAAAACCATTAAAGGAAAGTTTGAAAGAGACAAAAGCAACTTGGCATCTCATTTAAAACAAAAAAAGTACACTCGATGGAGCTTTCCAATAAGAATAGAAAAGCCAAAGTTTCGAAATTCATCAACTGAATCATATCATCCCTATAATAAACGTACCTACTATCATGAATATATTCTTCTCTTCTTGTCTAATCGTATCATATTTCATCAGGCATGACGAGCTCAACAAAATCTTTTTTTCTTTTTATCATTAATAAAACACAAATATACACTACTTAATTTGATTTCAAATTAAAATTTAACATTTTGAATCTTGAACCATCGTTAATATATCTTAAACATGTAAGGGACCATTTCCCAGTTGAATCCAGCCAGCAATGAAACAGTATACTTTTGACATATTTTTCTCTTGTGTATATAAATTGTTATTTGGTTTAAGTTACGTTGGACTTGTTTAATTTCTTCCATTACTCACCAAGTTTTCGGTTCTTTAAACCAATTAATTACTCTAATTAAGATTCATATATATATGAAGCTAAAATTACTAATATTTTCGAGGCCAAAGCTGATCAAGAATATAAAAGCTTATTATATTCTTGATGTTGTACCCAATTAATATTTCATTCACTCGGACTTTTTGGTAGTTATATTAGCATTGCTATCGATCTGTTTAATGAATACAAAATTTTATTTTGATTTGGGAAGCTACTAACTCCATATATAATCTCTAGTCGTACTGTAGCTATCAACTTGTTATATATATATACATAGATTCTCAAAGATTTGGATGTATGTATGTATGTATAACAATTCTACCCAAAAACCCTAAACTGTAAACGATTATAAAGTCTTGTCTTATAAGAAGTAAAGAATTGGGATGTCTCTGTTGAAATCCCCCAAAAAATTAGTAGACATAATATATAATCAAGTCCATTACTGTAGAGAAGGAAGAATTAGGGTTTTCCTTAAAACTATATATGAAAATAATCACAAATCTAGTCACAAAAAGGAGAAGTGAGCTCAAAAATTGAAGGGTGCTAGAGACAGCAGGTGAAACTGCGAATATGATCTAATTAACTGAGACTCTATTCAATCAAGCTTAATTATTAGATCATGCTGGCAGCTTCATCAGATGCCGCTGCACCAGCTATGGTTTTCTTGGTTTCATAAGTGAACAAGATGATGAGGTTTTATATACAAGTGGAAGAGGGGTTACTTTTACAATTATGCCAAAGTATAAGGATCTAAATAGTAGAAAACGAGTTAAAGCAAAGTGGTCCAAAGTAGAACCGTGAGTGAAATTGAATTATATATGTCACGCCGATTCTCCGACCATCATCTACATATATACTTTACACAGATTTGCTTCTCTAATTACTTCTTCATTCATGGGGGACCTTCTTCATTTCTTTTGTTTTTTCATGTAAGTAACTGTTAATTTCGATAAATAATCATTTTATATATGTGATGTAAAGAAAATTTTATATGTTTTCTTATTTATTTATTATTTTATGAGATTAATGTTCTAGAAGATGTTATATCAATGTTTTTTTTTTGTTAAAGGATATTCTATTGAAAGACTTATATTACATCCAGATATTGGGCCATTACAAAATCCTAAGAATAGGCCCAGATCCAATCTTAACAAACCAAAATACAAAAAACCCTAAGCCCACAATGTGTTAACTTAACCCTGGTTTGTTAAACTCTAGCTAAACCTAACCGCAGTATTGAATTAACTATGGTTAAGTTAACACATGCAAATCTAGGAAAACCCTAGATCTGCGCCGCCTCATCTGATTACCGCGGATACCGCCGGAGCTGCACCTCCTGCGGCCGACGAGACGGAGAGGAAGTGTTTCGCAGACACCCAGACTGAAGAAGACTCGAGACAAGGAGGAGGAGCAGGTGGCGAAGACGTTTCCGTCTGATATCCTCGAGAAAGACCGCCGGTGGAAGATGAATCTCGCGGGGAGGAGGACAGATTTGGTCTCCCTTTGGTTCGGTACATCAATGTTAATCGGATGTTCTAGAAGAGGTTCATTGGCCTATTCGATTAACCTAATTAAAAGACTTTAATTACTTGATTCATGATGATGAGGTTTAATATAGACTTCACTATTTATAACGCGGATTTTCATATCTTTATGATTCGTAAATCAGTCAAAGAAGGGCTTTATCTAAGACCTAAGCCATGAAAAAGTGAAGTTAAACACATACATAAAGTAATACCTACTCTCTTATATATACTATATTATTTTGTTGTTGTAATATATATACTTATATATATAATCAGTCAAGCTTTACATTTTGGGTGGAATGCAATTAGGTGGTATATTGAGTATATAAACTACAAGAAAACATGCCATAAGTGACAGACAATTTCGTCACTTACCCGTCAGAAACACCTGTTTTTAAAGGATATCTGACGGAAGTTGTCTGTCAGTTCTGGGCCGTCGGTAATGAACTGCGCTATTATATTCAGTTCTTCGATAAACGAAGCATATTTGCGCCATAATTGAACCTTGAAGGCGTATCCTCTTGTACAATACCTCGGGTAGGACGTAGCATTGTTGGTCGGCCCGTTCACAATTTCAAGCAACCAAAATGGAAATATGCGATCAATGGAGACCTCACTTCTAACATGTATTTGTAAACGTTAGAAATAAACCAACACTTATGAAATATAAACTTAACTTCATTTTATGGAAAACTTACAAAATGTGGTAGCCATTTTTGGAAATCAACTTGTTTATGAGCTTGCAATTCCTCTTCAGATTTATCATGAAAGTATTCCCGGATAAGTGCCATGTAGATCCTACAAAGTTTGAATAAGTACAATATGTGTAACGAATTAATATATTAAAATTTTTAATATGAATTTGTAAATGTTTACCTTTCGAACTCCAAAATTTCTTCGCAATTAGTGAGGAAATACATATGGAGGTGTTTCAACTCCTGTTGTGTAAGCCGACGAGTCTTGCCTTTTCCGATAAGTCGACCAATTTGCTGAAACACATTTGGGACATAAACAAGATACATAGCAAGTTGACCACCATCATCATGCCGAGAGGTTCTTCGGCTCTTTGTCTGCACATCTCTTGGAAAATAATACTCTGCAAAATTTGCAGCCTCTTCATTTATGCTTTGTGCGACAATAGAACCCTCGACTTTTGCAAGATTTTTCACCTTCTTCTTCAAGTGGAACATGTACCTCTCGAAAGGATATATCCACCGATACTGAACTGGACCGCCTAATGATGCTTCACGGGGAAGATGGATCGAAAGATGTTCCATAACATCAAAGAATGACGGTGGAAAAATCTTCTCCAGGTTTCAAAGGATGATCGGTATGTTATCATGTAAAGTGGAAAGACTGTCAACGGTAAGTGTCCTACGGCTAAGGCCGCGGAAGAAAGCCCCAACCGCTGTAAATGCAAAAACCATTAAACTATTAGATAATGACAACAAAAAAGTAAATTCACACAATCAACAAAGTAAATACCTGCAATGGCCTCGTGGACATTTCTCGGTAGGAGATATGTAAACGCAAATGGAAGAAGGCGTTGCATCACTACATGACAATCATGGCTCTTCATTCCAATGAATTTGCCTTCCCGGATATCAACACAATTCCTCAGGTTAGATGCATACCCGTCGGGGAATTTAACCCTATAAATTATCCAGTCGAAGAATTCATCCTTCGCATCCTTAGATAACCTAAACGCTGGAATTGGGCACGTTCCATCTTCCGTGATGTGAAGCTCATGTCGACAACAAATATCAGGAAAGTATAATCTAGACTTCATATTGTCTTTCGTCTTCCCTTGCACATTTAGAATAGTGTTCATTATGTTGTTAAAGAAGTTCTTCTCAATGTGCATCACATCTAGGTTATGTCGCAACAAATGAGTTTTCCAATAAGGCAAATCCTAGAATATGCTTTTCTTGTGCCAATTGTGATTCTCTCCTAACCCATAGACATTTCCATGTCTGTTCCCACCAACATTAGCATCATTGGTACTATAGACACCAAATCCACTCATTTGGGATAATAGCTCAGTGCCTTCATATTCAGGTGGTGGACCTTCAACACATCTTTTCTTCGTGAATAACGTAGTTGATAGACGATATGGATGATTTTGGGGCAAAAACCTTCGGTGACAATCAAACCAACATGTTTTTCTTCCATTCTTTAGCTGAAATGAGTTGGTGTCATCGGTACAATATGGACATGCTAGTTTCCCGTGAGTTGTCCATCCAGATAATATTCCATAAGCTGGGAAATTGCTTATAGTCCACATAAGGATCGCACGTATCTTAAAATTTTGCTGTAGCGACACATCATAGACCTCCTCCCCATGTTCCCATAATATGTTTAACTCATGTATTAATGGTTGCAAAAACACGTCAAGCGCTCATTTTGGATGATCGGGCCCTGGTACAAGCACAAAGAGAAACATAAACTCCCGGTTCATACACAAAGATGACGACAAGTTGTAAGGTGTCAGTATTACTGGCCACAGAGAGTATTGTCTACCATGTTACCCAAAAGGGCTGAATTCATCTGTACTTAATCCAAGATAAACGTTACGTTTCTCATATGCAAAATCCGGATATGTAGTCTGAAAATGACGCCAAGCTTCTGCATCAAAAGGATGTGTAATATCTCCATCAAATCTATGCTCAGCATGCCATCTCATTGCCGCAGCTGTTCTCTGAGACTGATACAACCGCTTCAACCTATCTGTTAGTGGCAAATACCACATCCTCTTGTAAGGCACATAAACTCTACCGCATGTATCCTTATACCTTGGTTTCCGACAAAATCGACAACATGTACGAGTTTCATCTCGTCTCCAATAGATTATACAGTTATCGATGCACACATCTATAACCTGGTAAGGCAATCCAAGTCCCGACACAAGTTTTTGTATCTCGTAATATGATCCTGGAGCATTGTTATCCTCTGGCAAGATATCCCTCATCATCTTCGCTATTGCATCAACACAATCCTCAGCCAAATTATAATATGTCTTTATCCCCATCAACCTACTTGCAGCGAATAAAGGCGAATGACCATCTCTACATCCTCTATATAATGGCCGATTTGCTGCATCTAACATACCAATAAACCGTCTTGCTTCTAAATTAGGTTCTTCATTTGAAACCTGCGCCGTTTCTATAGTTTCTCTATACACATCATTAACCATTTGAACTGTAGGTGCCCCAAAACCTAATTATGTTCTATGTTCCTCCATCCTATCGGCCAATGGTTCGCTAGCGCTACTACTACTACCAACATCAACAAGTCTTTCTCCATGTAAATACCAAATCTTATACCCCGGCATAAATCCATTGCAATACAAGTGATTCAATACTAAATTTATTCTGATATTATGAGAATTCTGACATAAAGTGCATGGATATTTTAACTTACGACTATTATGTGCCTCCGGTTGTCGACATGCGATTGCCACGAATTCGCAAACGCCACGTGCATGTTTGTCGTTTAAAAGGTTTGTGTCTTCATTCATACGTTCACCATCCATCCAAGATCGAAAATATGGAGTAGACATTGTTTTAAGATTGTTTGTGATGTTGTGAATTGAGAATGAATCCCCTGGTTTTTATAGAATACCTATCTGACGGATTAGTGACAGATATACCTGTCAGTAAGTACCAATATATCTGTTGGCAACGGCTTCAAACGGCTATTTTGTACCGGTAATATAAACTGACGGATATTTTGACGGTTTAGTGACGGATATATCCGTCACTAACCTGCCATTAGAAACTCGTCACTAATTACTGAAGGAATTTCTGACGGACACTAGCTGTCAGATATCTGTCACTATGCCGTCAATAATTACTGACGGATTTTAAATCGTCAGTAACTCCGTCAGAATTCTCTCTGTTTTCTTGTAGTGATATGACAATAATATGAGAAATCAAGAAACAATAAGAGATCAATATCGCGTATATACCTATATCTTTCTTCATCCCTCTCTCTCCTTTTTTAAAATTCTACCTACTTACTCTTTCTAAAAAAAATCATAAAAATTAAAATAACAAAATCACAAAATTTCATCTAAAAAATACATATTGTTTACATCTAACATGATTTAAATTATTTAAAACGGACATATATTTATAAAATAGTAGATAGTGAATATTGAATAGTGAAATATAAACCCAAAACTCTAAAATATAAATCCTAAACTCTAAAAAATAAACCATAAATCCCCGAAATATAATCCTAAACCTCAAAATATAAAATCCTAAACGTAGAACAAAAAAATAAGACTACAAAAAATAGTCTGACTACTAATAACATAGCTAGACAAACGCTCTGACAGCGCCCGTCATTATAGATCGGACACTTTAGATAGTGGATTTAATGTATGCTATAATTATTAAAGTTATGATAACGTAGTTGAAGATGCAATTGTTTATTTTTATAATAGCGACTTATATTTATTATTAAAGGTTTTTAATAATAGCTTTAGTTTTATATATTCAATAGCGTTGGATTTGTATTATTATTGGATTGCATCTATAGCAGTTTTTTTACAAAGATAGCAAACTATTTGTGCTATTATTGTGTTGTAATTATAATATATTTTTGAATTTTTTGTCAAATAAAAATAAAATAAAATTTTCATTATTTTATTATATCCATAAAACATTTTCATGTTTACAAAAAGAGTAGCATTTCCATAATAAAAACCATGAAACCTATCAAACATCACCAAGACTATTTCAATCTACTACCAATAACCCTTCACAATCATTCATAACTTATATACTACCATCATCAACATCTTCACTTTCTCCANTTATATACTACCATCATCAACATCTTCACTTTCTCCATCATCTACTTCTTGGATAGGCAATGGTGCGCTAACTAAATCCTCCACTGTTTTTAACTCATGATATCCTCTAGGCGGTGCTCTCATTAC
>OVBE01007777.1:0-18037 GCA_900406425.1 Iberis pinnata
CACTAGTCATCGAGCTAATCTTAGAAGAATATAAGATCGCAAGAATACTCATAGATACGTGGAGCGCGGTAGATTTGATCTTCAAAGAGACCTTAGCGAAAATGGACATAGACCTTTCGTGAATTGAGGGACCACCTGCGCTGTTGATCGGTTTCACCAGCGAGACATCCATGACGATCAAAACTATCAAACTACTAATGCACGTATCTGGGGTATCGAGGATGATCAAGTTCACAATGATTGACAAACCAGCAATATACAACGCAATCTTGGGAACGCCATGGATAAACGAAATGAAGTTTGTCCCCTCTACGTACCAACAATGCGTCAAATTCCCTACAAAGGAAGGGATTAAAATAATCAAAGGGAGCCAAAGATCAATATGAGCTTGCTACCTAGCCGAACTCAAACTCAAAGAATAGGCCTTATAGAAATTACAGATTAGGGAGCCCGCCCTGCCTACGGAGCCGACGTACGAGGAACCCAAACTCGACAAAGTGATGCAGTATTGCATTTACCCGGGATACCAGAGCGTTGAGCTGGCATAGGATCAAAACTTCAAAAAGATTTGAAAGAGGAGCTAATCCTTTTCTTCAAAGAAAATAAACACACCTTCGCATGGAACATGACGGATATGCCAAGAATAAGCTTGGACATTATGTTTCACGAGCTAAACGCAGACCCAATTTACAAGCCGGTTAAACAGAAAAAGCGCAAGCTGGGAGCCAAGTGGGCACTGGAAGTCAGAGACGAGGTGGAGAAGTTGTTGGGTGTAGGCTCAATCACTGAGGTGAAATATCCAGAATGGTTGGCAAACCCTGTAGTGGTAAAGAAAAAGAACGGAAAATGGTGAGTATGACCTGAACAAAGCATGTCCCAAGGACAATTTCCCATTGCCAAACACAGATCAGTACGTCGAAGCCACAACTGGTTACAAGCTGCTCTCGTTTATGGATGCCTTCTCGGGTTATAACCAGATACTTATGCACCCAGATGACAAGGAAAAAACCGCTTTCACTATGGACAAAGGCATCTAATGTTACAAAGTAATGCGTTTTGGCTTGAAGAACACAGGCGCAACCTACCAACGCTTAGTTAACAAAATGTTCTCAGAACAATTGGGAAAGAGGATGGAAGTCTATATAGACAACATGCTTGTCAAATCTTCTGACGACGATAACCATGTGGGCGACCTGCGCACCTGTTTCCAAATACTGAACACATACGTGATGAAGATGAACCTAGCTAAGTGCACCTTTGAAGTAACCTCATGTGAATTCCTCGGCTACCTGGTGACCAAGAGGGGGATCGAAGCTAACCCCAAGCAAATCAACGCATTGTTAAGGATGCCATCACCCAAAAAAACAAGAGAAGTACAGAGACTGACCGGACGCATAGCCGACATGACTAGGTTCATATCTAAGTCGACCGACAAATGTCTTCCATTCTATAACCTCTCGAAGGGAAACAAGAAGTTCATCTGGAATGAAGAATACGAATTGGCATTCAAAGAGTTAAATACCAACCTGATGACGCCACCGGTCCTTTCGAAGTCGCAGGAGGGAGAAACTCTATATCTTTACATCGCGGTGTCGTCTCACGCAATCAGATAAGTTCTTGTACGCGATGAGCTAGGTGACCATAGGCCAATCTTCTACCTTAGCAAAATCCTAGACGATGCCGAGACCAGATACCTGACAATAGAGAAATTGGCCCTAGCTATGGTGCACTCAGCAATAGAGTTACGATCCTACTTCCAATCACACTCGATTTTTGTGTATTCAAACCAGCCGCTGCGTATGATCGTACACAGTCCGAACTAGTCGGAAAGACTTTCCAAATGGGTCGTCAAGCTCAGCAAGCACGATATTGAATTCAAAAACAGAACTTGTGCAAAATCTCAAGTCTTGGCAGATTTCCTGATAGAGCTACCGCCACAGAGGGATACGGCAGTAAAGCCAGACAAAGCAAAGTGGTCACTATATGTAGATGGGGCGAGCTCGAAACATTGTTCCAGAGTGGGAGTACGGTTGGTCTCCCCAACCGGGGAGATGGTTGAGCAGTCGTTTCGACTAGACTTTGGAGCGTCGAACAAGGAGGCTGAATACGAGGCGACAATTTTCGAGCTACGATTGGCAATGGCAATCAGAGCTAAGCGGGTAACCGCCTACTGCGATTCCCAACTAGTTGCGAAGCATTTCAGTGGGGAATATGAGACAAGAGACGACGGAATGGAAGCGTGCATAGGAGTGGTGAAAACCCTTTGCAATGAATTTGCAGACTTCAACCTGATTAAAATCCCCAGAGGTGAAAATATACATGCTAACGCCCTAGCCGCACTGGCCTCAACTACGGACCCAAAATGACCAGGTTCATACAGGTTGAAACTATCGACAAACCCATCATTTCTATCACTAAAGCCACCTGCGCAATACATGACTCGATTTAGGAATACAATGCCAACCCATATCCCGAGGACATCGAAGAGGACACAATTCCGATGGAAACAAATGAGGTCGAAGTGGAAATAGACTGGAGAGTCGAGATACTAGCATACATAACAGAGGGGATCTTGTCACCAACGAAATGGGATGCAGGGAAACTCAAAGCCAAAAGTGCTAGGTACACTCAGTTAGACAGAAACCTTTACAAATGGAGTGTACATGGCCTACTACTAAAGTGCATATCCGGCCACCAAAAAAGAAGATAATTAGCGAAGTCCATGACAGAGCATGTGGAAACCACTCAGGTGGCAGAGCACTGGCATTCAAGATAAAGCGATACGGATACTACTGGCCAACCATGATCACGAACTGTGAACAGTACGCCTTGAAATGTGAGAAATTCCAAAAGCACGCGCAGTTGATATACCGACCAACCAAGGAGATGGAATCCATCACAGCACCATACCCGTTCATGAGATGGTCCATGGACATAATTGGCCTAATGCACAGGTCGAAACAGAAACGTTTCCTCCTCATCCTAACAGATTATTTTTCTAAATTGATTGAAGCCGAATCATTCACTAAGGTCAAATCCGAGAACGTGGAATCCTTCATATGGAAGAGCATAATTTGCCGACATGAGATCCCCTACAAAATCCACACCGATAACGGCCCCCAATTCACCTCAGAAAGATTCAAAGACTTCTGCAAACGAATGTGTATAAATTTAACATTCTCCACCCCGTACTACCCACAGGCCAATGGCCAGGCGGAGGTCGCTAACAAAACAATCTTGGACGGACTAAAGAAGAGACTAGACGCCAAAAAGGGGAGATGGGCAGACGAATTGGAGGGGGTACTCTGGTCCTACCGAACGACATACCAACTGAGACCGAAGTCCCCATCCTCAGATGTGAGCTGGCACTTCAGAACATAGATCTAAACAATCAGATGCTCATAGACATAGACGACACCGTCAACGAAAGGAGAGACCAGGTGACGATACGGTTGCAAAACTACCATAACACCGCAGCACGATTCTATAACAAGAAGATCATGAAGAAATGATTCGTCGAAGGAGAGCTGGTGCTACATGAAGTCTTCCCCGCAAGAGTAGAAAAGAACGCATAAAAGCTAGGAATCAAATGGGAAGGACCATACAAAATCTCCAAGATCATCAAACCAGGAGTGTACGAACTAGAAGACATAGAAGGAAACAAGGAGAAACACCCTTGGAACGCTCAGNTTTTTCACGCATAATTTTACTCTTTAATCAGTGAACTAGGACCTCGTCTTGATCCCATCTCCGGGGTACGTAGGCAATTCCGCTCAGGAATTCAGCTATTGTTATTAATTATTTCAATTTTGCCCCCTTTCCTTCCTTATAAATTTTTCTCAAAAAATGGGGGAGATGTATTCGTCTTTTGCACTCCAACCCAGCCCGCCCTCTCCTTCCTTATAATTTTTTCTTAAAAAATGGGGGAGATGTAGTCGTCATTTTCACTCCGACCCAGCCCGCCCTCTCCTTCCTTATAAATTTCTCTCAAAAAAATGGGGGAGATGTATTTGTCCTTTGCACTCCGACCTAGCCCGCCCTCTCCTTCCTTATAAATTTCTCTCACAAAAATGGGGGAGATGTATTCGTCCTTTGCACTCCGACCTAGCCCGCCCTCTCCTTCCTGATAATGTTTTCTCAAAAAATGGGGGAGATGTATTCGTCCTTTGTATCCGACCCAGCCCGCCCTCTCCTTCCTTATAATTTTTTTTTTCAAATAATAGGGGAGATGTATTCGTCCTTTGCACTCCGACCCAGCCCGCCCTCTCTTTCCTTATAAATTTTTCTCAAAAAATGGGAGAGATGTATTTGTCCTCTACACTAAAGACCTAGCCCGACCCAACCGGGGGCTCCTGCTAAATTGATTGACCAGCTTGAGGACGTACAAAATGCCATTTCTCACCCAACCAAAGAGATGAAACACCTGAAGTTAACCCAACTATCCATCACCAACCATTCCAGTCTTTGTCATTTTCGCCTATCCTATTCACCAATACTCCGACGAGATTGAGGGGAGAACACCATACTACACTTGCGAAGGACTACCTAAACCTTCAATTTTTGCTTATCTGGTAAAACTATCTAAACCTTTTAATACCTCTTCATTAGAGCACAACACTCAAAACAAAAAATAATCAAACACATCACATTGTATGACCTAACTAGTCATATAATACATTGCACACCCCCCAGTGGGTATCAACATGAGCAACCCTTAGCAAGGTATAAGCGCTAAAGTCAAGCCCAGTCTTGCAATAATGTATTAAGGCATATGAAAAACGCTGTTAACAACTGAAACATTCACTCTTCATTTGAACATTCGATCCCTCGAATAAAGTGTGTTGTCTTTAACAATTTTTCTCAACGACAAAGCGTATATCGATTTTAAATAGAAAGCACATGCGATATCATTCAAGCAAATATCACAACATCTAGAGAGGAACCTAAAACAAACTCAACTCAAAGTGGATACATAAAAGGAACAAGCAGAGACATAAACCAAAACACCAACATAAATTTAATAAACTTAGTTTTGGGTTAAAGCCCCCGGGGAACCAAATTAAGGTTCACATAACATTCAAAGAAGTTTAAAAATGAAAGGTAAACAGAATGAGGTGGGGGATTCTCTAGGTGTGCGAGTCCTGGCCAGCTGCATTGTCATCATCCCCTCCGGGGGCTCTTTTTCTCGCAACAGCTGCGACCTCTTCAATATGCACTGCTACTTCAACTGCTTTGTCAAGAGCTCCACCCGCATCGGCATCAAGCCCCTCGGCCTCCTTCTTTTTAGTTTCCTCCTTAGCCAAAGCCTCGCCTTTATACGCTCTAACAATAGCCTCCTCAAAAGTGTTCAACGATGGGAGATTTATACCATACGGGTTGATGCCTTCGGTCGGGTTGGGTTCAGAGGGCTCGCTCAGGTCGGACCCAGTGGGCGTTTCCGTCCAGTCCTACTCCATGTTGAGCTCCTTAAATTCTCGCATAGCCAGCTCCTCATTGAACCCACCCAGGTCTCCTTCCAAATCTTTCTGCTCCGTCTCCAAAGTAGTCTCCCCCTGATTCAAAAGCCTAATCAGTTCGAGGTTGCCTTTAATTTGCTCCACTTGTATTAGCTTCTCTTGATACACTTGTTTATTCGCGACCTTCCCTTTCACCCGATCCATCTTCCTGACGAACTGTGCCTTCATCTCATTTTCATTTTCCTTAAGCTTCTGCTCCATCTGATCATCCATATCCCTCATCAAGCACGCCAACTCATTGGCCATGACAGTTACTTCTTTCTTCAGGTCCTTCTTGGCTTTCTTATGATGAGCCGCCTCCGCGCTCAATCTCTCAACATCCTTCTTCCTTAGATCCTCTAGCTCGATGACCTCAGCCCTCAACCTACTATTCTCGTCCGTCAACATTTCCACCCGCCTCACTACAATTTTCAATTCCGAGAGAGCTTTATCAGCCCTCGCTGTCGCATCCGCGACCAGTTTGACTCCAAAATTCTTCTTCGCCTTCCTCAGCTCATCATCTAAAACCCCCACCAATCGGTTTGATAAGGCCGCAGTCAAGGAGAAATAAGATCCACCTCAATCAAAACAGGAACCGGTTTTCGAGTCGCAAAACAAAAAGAAAAATAAAACAAAAAGCATAAAAATCATACCTCGACATGGGAGCGAGTCCAGTCAGCGTATTCTCATTAAATAGAAAGCGACATGTGGTCATAAAACTTAGGGTCGCCTAGGCGAAGGTTGGACATCAGCTGCGCGCACATGTCTCCTTCTTCAACAATGGGCGACTGGCTCGGCTAAGTGAAGCTGAAAGCGAACCAACCATGATCATGAACACTGACTGGGGATGCCTCTTGAGTGCGAGCCCTTTTCTGCGATAGAGCCTCAAGGTGGCGACTGCTGCGCCAAATTGGAGGGAGACGGGACGACTTCTTGCTAGAACTTACAGCCTTCTCCCGATGATGATCACCATGGGATGNTGATCTTTGGTAGTCTTTGCCTCCTGAGCAGCACTGAGTCCTGTTGAGCTGGGATCCCCTTGGGAAATTTTCAGTTTACGAGCTTCACGGTATGGAATGAGGTTCTTCATAGTGTCAGACAGACACTGAGATGGAGCACCTGCAGCAAAACCAAACATCAAATGTTATGCGACTTAAATAGACTGGAAGAAAACCCAACTCAAAATACTTACTTGTGGATGATTCAAAGAGCGGTTCTAACGGCAGCCAGTTACGGGATACTCTTTTCCCCTCGAAGGTGTTCCAGTTGTTCAGCCGATTGCTCCCGAGAAGGTTCCAATTTTTCAGTTACTCATCGAAAGGATCCTCAACCTACGCCAAGTGCGGAACTGGCAAACACCCAAATAAGAGAGGAAAAGAAAATCATTTAATCAACAATTCCCAAAGATCAACGAACACAAAGAAATAAAATCGAAAACAACCAGAAAACATCAACTCAATAAATAAGCAAGGAAACACAAGAGTTAGGTTTAAGATAAAAAGAGGAGATTCACCAGAAAACATCAACTCAATCTCCCTAGTCCACCAAGATTATAGATCGTTGGGACACATAGTCCCGTAGGAGAGATGATTGATTTCTAAGAAGACGTAAAGTTGATCCCAATCAATTACTTTGGGGGCTTGACCAGTCGTGAACCCTTGACTAGGTTTTTTGGCTAGGTACCAGAGGCCACCCTTCAGACCCCTCTTTTCATATCTGGCAGCCTCGAGCATGTCACAACCTAGTTCAAAGTCGTTCTCCCTCGCTTGGACCATCAGAAAAATCGCATGATGGACTCCCTTAGGCATCAACTGGCCAAAGCCATCCCTTGGAGATGCAAGTATTGGACCAGCAACTCAAGAACGGGAAAACATAACACACAGGTCTTGAAAAGATCTCATAGACTGTGACAAATCCGGCTTGGGGATTGTTTGGAAACTGACCAGGATCAGGGATCAGGAACCTAACATCAAAAGGGAGATCAAATTGTTCCCAAACTGTTCTCACAGACATAGTAGATGAGCGAGAGGAGGAGAAAGTCATGATTTGTGAAGCCGCAACCGCCCTGGACCTCACACAAGAAACGATGGGGGTTCTAACGCTCGTACTGGCCGCATGATGCAACAACGAACTTCTGCTCCGGGAACGAAGCGCCAGTTGTTTTGACATGATCGGAGAACCAAGATGGAAGAGAAATTAAAGGAAGAAAAAGTGGAAAGGAAATGAAAATTCAAGAGATCAAAGAAGAAGAGAACATATTGAAAGGGGAAACAGTAAACCTAGTAGAAATTAAGAGAGATGAGATATGAAATAGCAATACCTTAGGTTGCGTAAAGAGAGAGAAGGGGTTGGCGGATGAATGCGTAGTGGGGAGACGGTTCCAAGCACTTGAGGAGAGAGGAAAGCAGTAGAAACAACCACGAAGAATGCGAAGCCACCTTTTGTAGGCCTAATGATGACGCTTTTGAATTTCGAAATTGAAGCACATGCCGCGTGCTAAGAAGAATAACCGCTGGACTGCTGAGATTTCTTCAACCAAAATCACAACAAATCGACCTAACAAGCGCTAAATCCTTGGATAAATAAGATTATCCGATTCAACACGAAAAATGAAAATACATATGTGATAATCATATATGAGTGTGTGTATATCCAAATGGGGATTGCAAATGGAGATCATCTTAAAACAAGCAATCCAAACTGGAATTTCACCAATCAATTTTCGAAGGTCACCTAACTCGCTAAGCTCATAGGGAGACCTGGGGGCTAATATATTAGTGTCAAAACCCCCTCAGCAGGATTTTAATTTAACTAGTTTCACCTTCCGGATGATGGCTCAGCATGCACTCAGGCACAGAAGGACTTACCAGGTAGATCTCTACCTGGGCATGAAGGGTAAGCGGTTGAACACCCATGTTGTAAAAGATCTGAGGAGAAGGTGAGCACGAGCTGAGCAAGCGGAGACCAAGTCATGACGGTTCTAAGATAGGAAGAAGATGCCGAGATTATAGGCCCAACAAACCGAGAAGATCGGAACAACCCGAACTGGTGGAGAGAGATATAAAAGCAAGAAGAGAGAGAATGAAGGGGCATCGATTTTACCATAGGAGATTGGAACTACTTTTTCGAACTAAGAACTTGCAATCAACTAGCTGTTTTGTATTCATATATTCGAGATCAATAAAATCTATTCTCTATCTTTCTATCTGAGTTTGTGTTGCGTTTTTTCCTAATTTTGACAAGAACAATGAATTCCTCACTAAGATGAACTTGATAAAAATTCATTACAGGTTTTAACATCCACACTTTATAATGATGTTGTTTGGTAATAGCGACGAGATTGTCGAGAAAAGCATGATGTCCTGTAGTTACAAAGAATCTTATATGTAGTGAGCTAGAAGATAAAGATCTCGTATTGTTTGTCCGAGTAGAGGCCACTTTTGCTGCACTTGGATGATCCGCGATTGTTTCTAAGCCGAGAGCTTCTTTTTTCTCATGTTCGTGTGTCTAAGTAAAGCGTCTTTCTTCTCGTATAATCTTGGAGTATATTTCTCCAAGACTCGACAAAGGATATGTACCAATGATTGTGTTACACAAGCTTCCAAACCTTGAATTATCTAGTCCTAAAACGAACTGATGATTCTTCTCTTTGTTTTGCAAACTCCTTTGTTGCACCACACAAGCATTGTAATATGGATTGAAAAAGTTGGAGTTCATCCCACACAGCTGAAAAACGACCGTAAGAGCCTAGGATTGTTTGTCCATTTTGTTTACAAGAGGCAAGTTGTGCTTTGAATTAATGCATTCGAACAATATTAGCAACAGAGAAACATTCTTTCAACTTCGTACACAATTGATGAGCGTCGGTAATATATGTTACCGTTGCACGTACCTTAGCTTCAATTGAGGATCTAAGTCATCTTACAATCATAAATTTTACGACAATCCAATTTTCATGATTTGGATCATCGGCTTATGGTTTCTTTAAAGCTCCGTTAATGAATCCAGTCTTTCTTTTAACTTGCAAGGCATTAAACATATTTGAAGTCCATTCATTATAGTTTCCAGAGTTGACTGGACGGAGGTAATCAATGCACCAGGATTTTCTGAAGAGTAAATCACATACGAAGATTGAGCTATTTGAGTCACATTATATCGTGATGAATCTGAAGATCTTCGTGGTGGAGTGTCTTCGTCGCCAGTCATGTTTGGTTGACGTATTTTTTTAAAGGGTTTTAGCTCTGATACCGTGTAAAATTAGATATCAAAACTAACTTAACTTTATTAATGAATAGAACTCTCTTTATATAGAAGTCAAAATACAAAACATAATTATAATGAAATAAGGAATAAGTTATAAAATAGGCATAAATCTTAAATAAGAAAATCTAAATATAAAGATAAAATATATATAAAGAAAATTTCCTAGAAGTTACGAGTTTGCTGGATGAAATTGCAAGATTAACCAGATTTTTTTTTTTATATATAATAAAAACAAGATTTTCTCAAAGGGAAAAGAAAATGCAAAGAAAGAAAAACGTTGGGTTAAATTTGGAGGAAAAAGCGTTGAAATAATAGAGTGGTTGGAACGATAGCATTTTTTCTGCTGTGAAAAATAAAACATTTTATCCCCTTGGAAGAATAAGGGGCCTTGCCACCATGGCGGTGAGACCCAATAATTTTTATTGTTTTTCGACAAAAATTTTATCGATAAATATTAAAATATATATTGTATGTAAGAATATTGGACAATTATCAAAGATAAAACTATTAACGTCTGATTCCAAAGCTTTTCTAGATAGTAAATCAGCACATGAATTAGCTGTATGATTTATATGATGTAATTCAAACGAATTGAAGCATTTCTTATATTGGCAAATGGCTGCGACGATAAACTCTAATAAAAGATTCCTCTGGTGTTGGTTAATGGTATTAACAAGAGACATATTTTCGCTTTCAAGATGACATTACGATAACGCAGTGACCAAGAGTACTGTATTCCCCATAGTCATGCATTCGCTTCAGCCTCCTCAATTTCAACTCACCTTCAAATTTACCATTTCTGCAATGTAATACGCTACCTTTGTCATTGCGAATGATCCATCCAAAGCCTGAAGGCATAGTACCTTCAAGCACACTCACATTAACATTATACTTAGTAAACCATGCTGGAGGTGGTCTCCATGGTGTTCTGATAGCCGACCTCATCCTATTACCAGAAGATATCATCGAACCAAACCACAATAGTGTCAGAATGAACAAATGTCCATAAGGCTTGTGGACAAATGAACTTCTGTTGAAAGAGTAATAGATTTCTAGCTTTCCATCTCTGGTAAAACGCCAAAAGTACGAATTTGGTAAGTCCGATTGTGGAAGATAGAGTCTTTGAATGAAATGATGATCATGTGGATCAATATAAGACGATAAATCCATGTCATACCATGTTGGAAAAGGCTGAGCAATAATCGAATTACTAACCAAAAGTGTATTGTAGCTCTTGTTTGTCAAAGGTGGAGGCCTAGGAGGCCAGCAAGGCATCCAAGAGGGATAAGATAAGAGTGTGGATGACCCATTATTGATTCGTTTAATTAATCCATGTTTTAGAAGTTGCAATCCAAACAGTATAGATTGCCAACCAAATGATGAACCCAATTTTGATATAACATCAAAAATAGAGAAATGACGAAAATAAAGATGTTTAAATATCTTAAACAGATAGAAAATGGGTCGATATCGAAGCTTCCAAACTTGATTAGCAAGCAGAACTTGATTAAAGCGATGCATCTCACGAAAACCCAATCCACCACAAGTCTTTGATGTCAATAATCTATGCCACGAGAACCGCGACATTTTACGTCGATGATTGGAAGTACCCCACTAAAATATGGCTAACATGAAATCAATCTCATGACAGATGGTCAAAGAAAATTGAAAACAATTCATGGAGTAGACATGCATTGCCAAAGCCACTGATTTTATAATTTTCCCACATTTGAAAAAGTGTGATTGCCAATTAGTGAGCTTAAGTTGAAATTTGGTGCATATATATTTGAACATAGAAGTTCTATTTTGTGAGAATTGATCAGGAAGGCCAAGATATTTGCCTCCACCTCCGATAGTTGAGATTCCTAAGAGTCTCTGAATAGATTACCTTGTGTGATGAAATATGTTTGAGCCAAAGGTGATGGTTGACTTGGATAAATTAATAACTTGGCCAGAGGACTGTTCATATATATTGAAGATGTGTATCAGTTTGCGCAAGTCATGATCGACTTTGATGAAGAAAAGGGAATTATCTGCGAATAGCAAATGAGATATTGATGGGCCACCTCTACTGATACGAAGACACTGTAATTGATTTGTCTGCTGAGCTTCGGGAATTAAGGAGCTAAATACATCACTTGCAAGAATAAAAAAATACGGTGAAAGAGGATCTCCCTACCGCAGCCCACACGCTGGTTTGAAATGATGATACGAACAAACATTAACTAAAACAGAGTATGAAACCGAACTAATACAGTGCATTATCCATTCAATCTGTCTTGGGTGAACCCCTTTCTTTTCGAGCACCATTCTTAGGAAATGCCATTCAAGCCAATCATAGGCCTTGCTTATATTATTTTTGACTACCATATATGCATTAACACATTTCCGCCTCGACTTTATAGAATGGAAAACTTCATGAGCAATGAAGACATTGTCTGTTATGTATCTTCCTGATGTGTATGCCACTTGATTTTCTGAGACCATATTGGCCATTAATGGTTTCAATCACCTAACCAGAATCTTAGAAATAATTTTGTACACGCGATTGTAGAGACTAATTGGACGAAAATCTTCAATCCTAGCAGGGAAGGAAATTTTGGGTATTAAGCATATGTTTGAATGATTGAAACCAAAAAGGAGATGACCAACCTAGAAAAAGTATTATTGGAAAAAGAGGGAAGTAAAGCCATCTGGTCTAGGAGCCTTAGTGCTTCTGATGGAAAAGACGGCAGTGCGAACTTCATCTTCAGTAATGTCTCTGATTAGTTGGTCATTCATGTTATAAGTCACCAATGATTGAATAACGTTAATACTCTCTTGAGTTAGTATTGGATTAACTGAGCCAAATAGTTATGAAGATTATGATTTACTCCAGAGGCAATTGCTCTATTCCCTAGAATGAGCCTACCATCATGAGTGTGCAAAGAGAAGATTGAGTTGCGGGATCGACGATTCTTAGTTACAACATAGAAAAATGGGTATTATGATCACCACAAGTGAGCCATTTGTTTCGGGACTTTTGTTTCCGGAACACTTCATCTTTGCAATATTCATTAGCAAGGTGAAGGCGCATGGTATTCAGTTCTTGGGTAGAAACATGAGTATCAGACATGCCTTGATTAATTTGTTCTCAAAGATGTTTGACGTTTAATGTGGCATTTAGAGTCTTGTTCTTTTTCCATGAGGAGATTGCTTGGAGATAATGCTTTATATGATTGGTAATGGAAATCTCGGGTGAAGGTGTCAATCAACCTTGTTTTACATCTTCTTGAAAATCTGGATCAGAGCATATCGGGAGTCGAATCGAATATACCTCTTACTTATTTCCACATAAGCAGAAATTGAGATAATGGCAGGCCTGTGACAAGATTCTATCATGTCCAAAAAATTAATCTATGAAGCAGGAAATAATGCCTTTCAACTCTTTGTTAGCCATAGCCTTGTCCAGAAAGCATTGAACCGTATAAACTCTTATTCCTCCAACCCATGTCGTGTTGTTCCCGGAGAAAGGTAAGTAAGTGATTCCACAAACCGAAGTCATCGTGCGAAAATCAATAAGGGACTATAAACTGCATCTTGTACCGCCATATTTTGCATCTGGAGACAAGATTTCGTTGAAGTCACTGCATAGGAGCCAAAGACCAGTTCTATTGACACTTATGCGTTATAATTTCTCCCACAAAATGCGTCTGTAATTTTGATTTGGATTACCATAAAAAGAGACATAAAAGGAAAAAAACATATTTATTTATATAACAATCCATGATTCTTGCAGACATAATTGAAAAGGAAATAGATACAGAAGAATCCCATATAATACCTAATAAACAAGAATTTTTTGTTCTAAGTATATCAAGTAATCCTAAGACTACTTATGTTTGTAGTACTTAAGAGTCAAACCAAATCGAGAATAATCAACACATTAGTACTTATGAAAATTTAACTTAGTCTAAGCCAAATAAGGGGTTTTGTTTAAAGCTAACATCCTAACAAGCTTAAAACATGAAAGTCAACAAAAAGTCTAAGAAATAAAAAGTCAATAAAGATTAAGCAAAGTTCAACAAAGATTAAAGTTTAAGCAAATGTTAAAAGCTAAGTAAATGACTTTAGGTTATTGACTTAGGTGATCAAGTGAAGTGCTAGGATGCTTAATAAAATCATTCAATGTTAATCTTTGGTCTAAGATTTCTAATTAAAGTCTAATCCACTCCCGTGGTAGTAATCCCTTTTCTAATCATGCAACCTAAACAATCCCTTAAAAAGTCACACTCAAAGAAAGCAGTAAGGTCTAATCCATACAACCACTAAACTAGCTAACACAATCCCTTGGTTAGACCTCATTTAGCATTCAAGTAAATCATTCAAGCATTTTCACAAACACCTTTCGGGCATGATTTTCCTATGATCTTAAAATGAGTGATCAAGAAAAATATAGCATTAAGAACATTAAATAAATGAATATTTAAGTGACTAAACCCTAAGCATCATATTCCATCACTTAATCACTCTAATCTATCTAACTCATTCACTTATAAGGAAATTACTCACTAATCATGATGCAAACACAAAATCCCATGATAAGCATGTGTTTGATCATGATCTTAACAAGATTTAACAAAGAAATAAACAAAAGATCATCAAAGAATACGAAGAAACAAAGATTAACCTCAAATCCCAAAGTTGCACAAAAGTGGAAACAAAGAAAAAAATAGGTAAAAAGTGTGGCTACAATTAGGTTTAAAACCTATTTATAATGGTCTAAAATTGGTATTGGGTTAAACCAAAACACATAGGTTAACCTAATTGAAAATGAGTAAAACATGTAGGAAAATGTTGACTTTTGAATATTTTGACTTTGTAGCGATTTGCCTAAAATGCTACGGCAAACCGCTATCGCTCCCTGGAATTTTGTTTTGGTCTGTAGCGTTTTGACCAAGCCGCTACATCAAACCGCTACACTCTTCAATGGCTTATGTTCTGAATGTTGTTAGACATATCTTCAGTTTAGGGTCTATAACTCTCTCACCTTTATAGCTATGATGTCGTGTAATAGCTCTTTGGAAAGATGACTCAAAGGGATACAATTTTAATGAAAGAGTCTTCTCCTAATTCGCAATAAAAGCTTGTGTAAAAGATGCATCTTTGGGGGTGGATAATTTGGAGCTTCGAATCTAGTGGATCACAACTTTGCCGGTTCATATCTTACAATTCCTTGCGGTGAATAAGGTAATTTTTGGCTTGTTGGAAAGATTGAATGCATGGATACAATATTCTTCAAGATGCCATGATGA
This sequence comes from Iberis pinnata, assembly GCA_900406425.1. Taxonomy (NCBI): domain Eukaryota; kingdom Viridiplantae; phylum Streptophyta; class Magnoliopsida; order Brassicales; family Brassicaceae; genus Iberis; species Iberis pinnata. The sequence continues at coordinate 15,053 of OVBE01007777.1, forward strand.
AATTTTTCATTGTAAAATCTCCAAATTCCTTGATCTTTAAGGCTTGTCGTTTTGATCCCTATTAAGTCCCTATTTGGGTTTTTTTGCATCCAATTGATCTCTCTTTTTATTTCATTCACCTTCAACACCTGAAACATAAATATGACATGAAACGTATTTTATATATACATAAATGCAAGTGAATCTACTTAAACTAAATGTGAAACAAGAGTCAAAATGCATCAAAAACCCAATATATCAATAGCTAAACCCCCTCCCCCCCCACTAAGCCCAACAGGAGATACACAATTAGTATATTTATAGCCCACTTGAGCTGCAACATCACAAACTACAATATCATTGTTTTTTCGATAAGAAAGAGCATAGCCGAAGAATAGGTTCGCTTTATCTCCTTGAGACATTAAATTGTTGGATTCCCTTTCACTCCCTGACAGTTCATAAACGAGATATTCATCTATCACATGGTGGCTTATGGCCCACCATATCACCTTTTGATTCTGGAGTCTTAGTCTCCATAGGGAATCTGTTTGGGGAGAAGAATAACCAAACTTTGCTATCAATGGCCTCTGCTCTTCGGCGCTTGAGGAAAAAAGTTTGTTGTTGATAGTTCTCAGTTAGTTACTCGCTTGATTTCCTTGAGAATTTCATCAGGTTGGGACGGAGATGAAGGAGATTCGGCCTTGCTCTTCTTGATTTGTGAAGCTTACTCGGTGTTTGTTCAGGCAAGTTCAGTTGGATTAACAGGAGAATGATCTGCTGCAACTTGAGTGTGGTCCTTGTCCTCAACATCTTCATCATCATCTTCATCTTCTGGAGACCCCGGTGGTGAATTGAGACCAAGATTACAACCGAGGCATCATGACAGAGACTTCCACAAGCAAAGTAGAAATTACGAAGCTTCTCATATTGGAACTTCATAGTGACGACAAAATCACCAAATTGAAATTGTCTCTGAAATCAAAGACGATCTGAGATGTTCCACAGAAGTCGCACACGAACATAGTTCACTAATGGCTTCCTTCCCTTGTGAATTAAGTCTCAAGGAAATGGCCAAGTTTCATACCCATATTTATGACCATATCCATAGAGAAATATTGCAGAGGGATGTCACGGACCTGAGTGCAAAAAGGGATGTATTGGAAGTCAAATTGATCAATGGAAGGAGATCAACGCTGAATAACCACCATCCGGTCGTTGAACGACCATGTACCAACGCGCAAGACAGAAAGGAGTGATTCCTCTGTCCGGAACAAGAATTGGATCGTCTTGTCCTCCAAGATGCAGCTAGCCACATCTTCACCAAAACCCCATAATCGGGGTAATGAGTTAACATTCCACGCACATTCTGCTTTGATGGATTGGTAGGTTTAGAAACAAGGTTAAATTGATTTTCCATTGAAGCAGAGATGTAAAGATCTTAAGGCATAACAATGATTTCATCTCCAAGATCCAGGGTGATATCTTAAAACATCGAGCATAGCCGTTCAACCATAAGCAAAAGGAAGAATGGAAGTGCGATTAGGATTGGATGAAAAAGTCGGAACTAGTTACCAAGGAAATGCAATTTATAAAAACACATAGAATCAATTATCCCTATTCCTGCAGTTAGAGAGATAACCGTTAAAGAAACCACCGCTAAAGTATGGCTGACGAAGATCAAAATCAATTGCCGGCGGGTATTCTGATCAAAGAGAGAAAGAGGCGTGAATCTCCTTTACTGTCGCCAAGAGAGCATTTAATTTTTTTATTTTATTTTGTCTTTTATTGTGTTATGTATGTGAGATCCAAAAATCTAACTTTGCAAACGGTGATCACTAAAAAATTAATGGAATAGAAAAAATAGTGATACCGCATCAACCACCGTTAGGTGTCTTTAGTGAACGGTTTGGAGCACGGAGACGCCAAGAAACAGTGGCTGATGCGGTATCACACCACCGATGGTGTATATGACGTTCCCATAATCCAAGCTTACGGAAATTGCATGATGAACTTCTCCACATACCGCCTCCACATCAGAGCATAAGTATGGATCAGCCTCTCTGGAATCATGGAATTGAATTCAAAGATTGGTTCTCCGCTGCAAAAACTTGGAAACAGCGAAGTCCTTCTCACCCTATATTACCATGGTCACACACTATTTGGTTTGCCCAATCTGTACCTCGATTTTCTTTCATTTTTTGGCTTGCGGTTCTTGACAGGCTAGCAACAGGGAGATGGATGTGTACCTGGGGACGGTATCAACCATGTGTTCTTTGCGGGGAACCGGATGAAACTCGGGATCATCTGTTCTTTGCTTGCCCATACACATATACTCTATGTTCTGATCTAGTCATTCCGCTGTTTCGCCACCGTCTTACCCCAGATTTGTCAGCTACGCTCCATGCTCTTCGTCACTCATCACACTCTCGGCTAGATGCAGCTCTTCTCAGAATTTGTTTCCAATCCGGGTTTTACCACAGCTGGTGTGAAAGAAACGCCAGAATCCATGATAAACCGCCAGTCTCTTGTACTCATCTCCATAACCGCATTGTTCGAGGCATTACTGATCGGCTGATTAGTCTTCACTACGCACCAACATCACCTTACCATCATCTAAGGGATCATTGGCTGCTCATTCATCCCTAGATGTTCTACTCTCTCTTACCTTTTGGATTGTTCTTAGGTTGTGGTCAACCGTTTGTACTCTTTTTCCTGCTTCTAGTTTTATCCCACAGGGTTTTCTAGATTCAGGTTTTAACGAGGCAAACCAAGACCACACCACCACCTAAGAGATCCACGAACAGGTACTCCTTCATTCTTACAACGTTTCAGGCTTAACATTTTTTTCTCTTGTTCACTTTCATTGTAAATAATACTTTTTCAGTTTCTGATCAATAAATTTAAAATTTCATCAAAAAAATAACAGGAATTAAAAGAATAAAATAAATAATTACAAATAAATAAATTATAAGGGTAACTGATAACTATTTAGAAGTATAAAAAGTG
>OVBE01007778.1:0-18037 GCA_900406425.1 Iberis pinnata
CTCTTTCTGCGCCTCCTTTCTCTGTCTCTTATCCTCTGTTCTCTTTTTTTTCTTCTATCTCCACATCACCTCTTTCATTGATTCTTATGGCTACTGAAAACAATACGGCTGAGAATACCGTAGTGTACAACGCTACAAACCCTGAGAGTACTTTTCTCACGGTTAATATGTCAAGTATGACAAAATTGACAAATCAGAATTATCTGATGTGGTCTAAACAAGTTATGGCCATCCTAGAAGGTCATGAACTTCATCCTTTTCTTAAGGAATCGTCCATGGTTCCTAAAACAATCACTGGAACAAACAGTCTAAGTGTTCCGAATCCGGCGTATCCCCCATGGCGCCGCCAAGATCGGTTGCTCTATAGCTCTCTCATTGGAGCTATTACACTCCCAATTCAACCGGTTGTGTCTACTGCAGTTACTGCTGCACAAGTCTGGTCCCTTCTTGCTACTGTGTTTGGGACTCCTACGAGAGGTTTGATCCGTAATCTCAAACTACATATCAAAGCTTGTGTCAAAGGTGATAAAACCATCACCGACTATCTCCGGTTAATCAAGTCTAAGGCTGATTATTTAGCACAAATGGGCAAAGCTATGGGTCCTTAAGATTTGAATGAGCAAATACTTGCTGGACTTGCTGAAGAGTACAAGCCTGAAATCGATGCTATCAATGGCCGAGACACAACACTTCCCTATTCCGAGCTTCATGAACGTTTGGTGAATAGAGAGGCAATTATTCTAAGTACTGCTTCTGCTCAAGTCACACCAACTATTGCCAATACTACCGACACTCAATCTAGACAACAATGGAGAGATCAAGCCGTGTCTCACTCTTCCAACAACACACATTCACGCAACTCCCGGAACTCTCGACCATCTCAACAATACAACAACAACCGTGGAAACTCTAAACCGTATCTAGGCCGTTGTCAAGCTTACGGAACTGTTGGACACTCTGCTAAGTACTATCCCGAGTTCAAGATTGTTCGTGGCTCGTCTTCAAATCCACAATGGCAACCAGCTCCTCAATCTTATGCACAACTGTGGTCAGCAATGCCAACAAGAGCAAATCCTGCTTATATGTCGGATGCATCTACTTGGTTAATGGATTTCGGTGCCTCGCATCATATGACATCGGACCTAACCAATCTATCTCTTTATAATCCATATCAAGGCAGCGATGATGTAATGTTGGGAGATGGCTCAGGTCTTCACATCTCCCACACGGGTTCCACTTCTGTCCCTTCTTACACTCGTCCTTTCTTTTTAAATAATGTCTTGTGTGTTCCTTCTTTAGCTAAGAATCTTATCTCAGTTTTTCAACTTTGCACCACTAATAATGTTGCTGTAACGTTTACCCAAACGTACTTTCAGGTGAGAGATCTCATCACGGGAACTCTTCGGTTGGAAGGCACACCTAAGGGAGGCACTTATGAGTGGCCAACCAAGAAACTCTCTAAAACTCCGTCTATTGCTTTTGCTTCTTCTGTTAGAACTTCTTTGAATGATTGGCACTCTCGTTTAGGCCATCCCTCTTTACCTATTTTGAAAATTGTTGTTGCTAGTTTTGGATTACCTGTTTCTTCAACCACTTCTATGAATGTTCCTTGCAATGCATGTTCGATTCATAAGTCTCATAAATTACCATTTCACTTATCTACACTTAAGTCTAAGCATCCTCTTGATATAGTGTTTTCAGACGTCTGGACGTCTCCAATTGTTTCCTTTAATGGGTTTAAGTACTATGTTATCTTTGTAGATCATTTCACTATGTATACTTGGTTGTATCCTTTGAAACAAAAATCGCATGTGTTTCAAATTTTTCCAAAGTTCAAAGCATTAGTTGAAAATCAATTCCAACATAAGCTTAAAACTTTGTATTCAGATAATGGTGGAGAATATATTGGTTTAGAAAATTATTTAGCAACTCATGGCATTTCACATTTAACATCTCCTCCTCATACTCCTGAGCATAATGGAATAAGTGAAAGAAAACATAGGCATATCGTTGAAACCGGTTTATCATTACTGTCTCATGCATCGGTTCCTCGTTCTTACTGGCCTTTTGCTTTTGCTGCATCTGTTTACTTAATTAACCGGTAACCCACTCCTGTTTTAGCATCTAAGTCTCCTTTTCAATCTCTGTTTAACTTGGTTCCCAATTATCACAAGTTCAAGATATTTGGTTGTCTTTGTTATCCATGGCTAAAACCTTATACTCATCATAAATTAGATGCTAAATCAACTCCTTCTGTCTTCTTAGGCTACTCAAATACTCAAAGTGCTTATTATTGTCTTGATCATCATACTAACCATGTTTATACATCACGACACGTTTTTTTCCACGAGTATGTTTTTCCTTTCTCTATTTTAGGCACATTAACAACAGAGACAGCTTCTACTGAAGACCCAACTTTGGAACATGCATCTATGCCTACTGTCACTCCAACACAAGTCTATCATACGCCTGTTCCGGCTCCAGCTATGTTACCCACAGTTCCACCTGGTTCAATACCTGTCCCTGCACATCACTCAGCCCCGGGTTCAGCTCCAGCCGCTCCACTCCTTTCGGTTCTGCATCAAACAGTTCCTGCATCATCCACTCTAGCAACACAACAGCCTACATCTCTTGGAAACCAACCTGCCTTGCCTACCTCAACAGATTCAATGACTACAGACTCACAACAATTACCTTCTCATCCCGTGTCCTTGCCCATTGTACACGCTCTTGTCTCCTCTGTCCCTTTGGCTTCTAATCTTCCTCCTGCATCACGACGAACAAGCACAAGGCAACGAAAACCAGTCAACAAATTGAACCTCCATGTCTCGGTTCAACCACCTTCTGCAACTCCACCAGTCACAATCACTCAAGCTCTCAAAGACATCAGATGGAGAAAAGCAATGCAAGAGGAAATTGACTCGCTTACTCATAATCATACATACGACCTTGTTCAACCACAAACATGAGCTAATATTGTTGGTTGTAGATGGGTGTTTGTCATTAAACGACATCTTGATGGTTATGTTTCTCGCTACAAAGCCCGGCTTGTTTCCAAAGGCTTTCATCAACGTCCCGACATTGATTTTCATGACACTTTCAGCCACGTTGTCAATCCGGCTACAATCCGTCTTGTTTTAAGTATTGTTGTCTCTCGTAATTGGCCACTTAGACAGCTTGATGTGAATAATGCTATCTTGCATGGCACTTTGAAAGATCAAGTTTTCATGGCGCAACCACTGGGTTTCAAAGATCCACTCAATCTCGATGTTGTTTGCAAGCTCAACAAAGCCATTTATGGGCTTAAACAAGCACCAAAGGCGTGGTACAATGAGCTGAGACATTTTTTATTAACCTTTGGCTTTAACAACTCTTTAGCAGATGCTTCTTTATTCATCTACAACAAACAAGGGGCAATCATCTACATGCTTGTATATGTGGATGATCTAGTTCTTACCGGGAATCACGCAGCCACTCTTGCTCGGTTTATTCAATCCTTATCACTTCGTTTCTCGCTTAAATAATTTAATAATCTTTCTTATTTCTTAGGTGTTGAAGTTACTCGTGATAAACATGAATGAAACTAACACAATCTAGGTACATTGCAGATCTTCTTCACAAGACAAACATGTTGGATGCTGCTCCAGTTTCAACGCCTATGTGCCCAACCACCGATCTTCGAGCCAACAATGGAGCTTCACACTCTGATCCAACAGTGTATCGTGCCGTCATTGGAGCTCTTCAATACCTCTCCCTTACACGACCGGACATCACCTACTCCGTCAACAAACTGTCATAATTCATGCATCAACCAACCGTTCATCATTGGAGTGCGGCAAAAAGAATACTCCAATATTTGGCAGGCACTCAAACACACGGTCTATACTTCTCATCATCGAATCTTTCCCTTATTCATGCCTACACGGATGCGGACTGGGCTGGTAACAAAGACGATTACACCTCTACGAGTGCATATATTTCTTACAACAGCAAGCATCCTATAGCTTGGTCCTCAAAGAAAAAATCTGACATGGCTCGCTCTTCCACCGAAGCCGAGTATAGAGCCATTGCAGCAACAACTTCAGAGATGTCTTGGCTTCAATCATTACTTGGCGAATTGGGTATTCCTTTAACCTGCACTCCATCCATATACTGTGACAACAAAGGTGCAACGTATTTGAGTGCAAATCCAGTATTCCACTCCCGAATGAAACACTTAGCATTAGACTATCACTTTGTCCGAAAACGGGTTCAAGCTGGTTGCATTCGGGTATCTCATGTTTCATCCAAAGATCAGTTAGCAGATCTCCTCACCAAACCGCTATCTCGTCAACTCGTCACTAATCTTCGACACAAGATTGGAATCACTTAAGGTGCTTCATCTTGCGGGGGCGTATTACCGTTATAACAAGATCATCACAATGATCTTATTTCTATTCTATATTGATATTTCTTTTTGTGTATATCACACTCTGTATATATATATATATATATGAGTTCTCTCATATCAATTGTAATTACGTTAATTCCATTAATCATATATGTATAACTCGGTGATGGTTCCGGCTTACACATAACTCATTCCGGTTTGCTTTCTACACCATCTTATATTACACCGTTTTCTTTACGTAATGTTTTATGTGTGCCTTCTCTTTCGAAAAATTTAATTTCGGTTTTCCAATTATGTCTTACTAATGGAGTTGCTGTCACTTTTACTCCTACCTATTACCAGGTGAGAGACCTCTACACCAGGGCTCTTCGTCTGGAAGGCAAGCCTAAAGACAGTACGTATGAGTGGCCGATTCGTTCTACTTCTAAGTCTCCTATTCTTGCTTTTGCTTCTACTCTAAAGACTAGTCTAGTAGATTGGCATTCTAGGCTAGGACATCCTGCTGTTGCTATTTTAAAAACTATTGTTTCTCAGTTTAAATTACATGTTTCTTCTTCTTCTTTGATTATTGTACCTTGCGTTGCTTGCTCTATTAATAAGATGCATACATTGCCTTTTCATGAATCTACTCTTAAATCATTGCATCCTCTTGATATTGTTTTCTCTGATGTATGGACTTCACCTATAATTTCTCATGATGGCTATAAGTATTATGTCATTTTTGTAGATCATTTCACTCGCTATACTTGGTTATATCCTTTGAAAAAGAAATCGCATATGCTTGATGTGTTTGTTAAATTTAAGACTCTGGTTGAGCATAAATTTGATCTCAAACTTAAAACGTTATATTCGGATAATGGTGGAGAATATGTGGCTCTTAGATCTTTTTTATCCACTCATGGTATTTCTCACTTTACTAGTCAACCACACACACCCCAGAACATAATGGCATTGCCAAACGTCGACATCGCCATATTGTTGACACCGGTTTAGCTTTACTTTCTCATGCATCTATTCCTCGAACATATTGGACTTATGATTTTCCTACTGCGTTTTATTTAATTAATAGGATGCCTACTTCGATTTTACACAACTCTTCAATGTATCATTATCTTTTCCGGGTTTCACCGAATTATATGAAATTACGTGTTTTTGGTTGCTTGTGTTTTCCGTGGCTCAAACCGTATACTTCTCATAAGTTAGATCCTCGCTCTTTTCCTTGTGTGTTTCTATGCTATTCTACCTCTCAAAGTGCATACATATGTCTAGATCGTTCTAACTCTCGGGTGTATATATCTCGACATGTTGTTTTCCATGAAACCGTGTTTCCCTTTAGTCTTGCACGGCTTATGACTACTCCCGACATTGCTGGATCTTCTGATCAATCCTCTACATTGTCACACTCATCTATACGTCCAGCCCCTTTGTATGAATTACCATCAAGATTACCAGCAACTCAACCTAGTCTCCTTCCTACACCAACACCGTCTGCTCCACAACATCAACCGCACATGCCTCTTGCACCTCCACCAGCACCTATGGATACTGCTTCTAGTTCAGCCCCTATGTTGTCCTTGGCACCATCAGCACAACCTCCTCAAATGATACCTTCTCCTCAACATGTCTAACCGGCACAAGAGACTCAACAAGAACAGCCACCTACACAACGAAGCACACGCCCACGCAAGCCTCCAACTAAACTGAATCTTCACACTACCATCCATCAAATCTCAGATACAACACCTAAAACTGTTGCACAAGCACTTCAAGATTCCCGTTGGCGTCAAGCAATGCAGGCTGAGATTGATTCCTTATTGCAAAACAACACCTACTCTCTCGTTTCTCCTTCTTATGCATCTAATGTTGTTGGTTGTCGTTGGATATTCACAATTAAACGTTTGTCTAATGGTGCAGTTGACAGATATAAAGCGCGCTTGGTGGCCAAAGGCTTTCATCAAAGACCCGACATTCACTTCAAGGATACATTTAGCCCGATTGCTAAACCGGAAACCATTCGACAAGTTCTGAGCATTGCGGTATCATGCAATTGGCCGCTTCGTCAACTTGATGTCAACAATGCATTCCTCCAAGGCACACTTGAAGATAAAGTGTATATGACACAACCTCCTGGTTTCCATGATCCTCTCCATCCCACGTTTGTATGTAAACTACATAAGGCGATTTATGGACTTAAGCAGGCACCTCGTGCGTGGTACAATGAACTCTGGAGTTATCTTCTTCAATATGGATTTATCAACTCTCTTGCCGATGCTTCTCTTTTTTTCTACAACAAACACGGCGTCTTGCTCTACATGCTCGTCTATGTCGATGACTTAGTCCTCACCGGCAACAACCCGGACCAGCTTCAACACTTTATACAATCACTCTCTAACCGTTTCTCTCTCAAAGATCTTAATGACTTATCTTACTTTCTTGGTATTGAAGTTAAGCGTTCTCACAAAAGCATATTACTAACACAAACTCGTTACATTGCAGATTTGCTTCATCTGACCAAGATGGCTGACGCCAAACAAGTTCCGACGCCAATTTGTCCAACCACAACGCTAACTCTTCGTGATGGAGACCCACTTTCTCATCCTAAGGAGTATAGGGTTATCATCAGCAGCTTACAATATCTATCCTTGACTCGCCCGGACATCAGCTTTGTCGTTAAAAAACTCTCCCAATTTATGCATTGCCCGACAACTACACATTGGGCTGCCGCGAAACGCATACTTCGTTACCTTGCTGGCACAATGCACAAAGGTATCTTCTTCTCTTCTCGAAACTCCCCACTAATACATGCATTTACTGATGCATAATGGGCTGAAGATCGTGATGATTTCAAATCTACCGGCGCATACCTTGTCTATTTTGGGAGTCATCCCATAGCGTGGTCTTCGAAGAAACAAGGAGGACTCGCACGCTCATCCACATAAGCTGAATATCGCTCGATAGTATTGATCATTGTCTAATAGTATTGGGATAAACATATATTGTTTGTGTTTATCACAAATTATTTAACTATATTTTAGAAGCTTTATTTTTTCACATTTCTTATTATATTAGATTTCCTTATTGGTGTAGGTTTATTCGTTCATGTATAAAATACATGCTTTAGATCATTAATAAAGTTTGAGTCAGTTTGATATTTAATTGTACAGTGACCCTATACAATTCAACTCTTTCTTTTTTTATATTCTTTTTTGGTTTTAAGTCACAAACTTACAATTCAATTTTGTCTAGAGAATTGTTTCATGTTGGTTCATTTTATTGTCTGTAAACATGCTCTTTTGGAAAGCAGATTTTCTATATATATAAAAATAAAACATGAAGCTATGGATATGTACGCGTCATATATTTTGTCTAATTAATGAAGTGGACATTCAACAAAAACAGAATCATAAGTTATAATTCACCATCAGTATAAATTAGACATCCATGCAAAAGAAGGGGAAAAAAAAGGATGTAATTACCATTACTTGAGAAGAACGAAATAAAATACTTAAGAAGTATGATCCATCATTTGTAGTATATAATAGTAATATATAATAATGGTGTTTACATTAATTGATAGAGAAGGTTCTCCAAAAATAGCTTCAAAGGAGGCATTGAGGTTATGCTATGATAACGTCTGCATCGAGTGGCATCGGTACATCCTCTTCTGTATGGATTAGCTTGTTCACGCTTATAACATTCTTTGGTTGGAAACCTTGGATCACACTTCCTACTCTTTATTACCTTTCTGTAATGTATATATCTTTTTTCCGCTTCGATTTGACTTATAAACACGCACACTATTACCAAAATTGTCACAAAGATAAACCTTTTTCTATTCATCACCATTTTTACAACTTTGGATTTTGATTTTTGTTGTTGTTGAAGATTTGAAAAAGTCAATTCGTATATATAGTTGAAGGTATAGTAAGTTATAGTTCCAATAGCTTTAATGACCTAATTTGGTTGAGTATCAGCTCGGATGTTTTTTTTAATTTAATTTTGATGCATGTTAAGCAGCTGATGTTACGGTTTTTGTTTCAGTTTCTGATGAGTTGATGTTTTTATTAGAGTCTGTTACGACTTTTAATAAAATTAATTTGAGAAAAAAACAAATGGAAGCCATTCTAAACAAAGATGTTCACTCATAAAATAATCAATTAGCATTTGCGATTGAGCCGTCGATTGAATTATCTGATTATCTGCAACATTCTTAAGATAAGATTGTGCAATTGAAAATAAAATTTAAGAAAAATTGAGAATATATTTAAGAATGAAAAGAAACAGTTTTAGTATAAATAGGAAACTTAATTGTATAGACTCATTATGCATTTTGTTGGGAGTAGACTTTGGAGTTTGGACTAGAAGCAAGCAATTTTTTTTGTCTAGTTAAGTAATGAAAAGGTTGCGAGTTGCGACAAAAAAAGAAGCAAGCAATATCCTCTAGGAAAAATTGAGAGGGTCTTAAAGATTTGAGTGTTGAGGAAAGAAAATGTACATTTGAGTCATGAGTTAACAAAACTTAAGGGTTTGTATCCAGATATCTATACGTTGATGGCAAATATCACATCAGTTCTGGCAGATTCTTCGAATTTGTTACCGGGAGATAAGTGAAACCATTGAATCTTTTACCGGAGATAAGTGAATCCATGGCGATGGAAAATTAGAGCGATGTTTGGTCCATCAGAACAAAAGTTTTGAATGATTCTCATATTAGCAGAACAAACAAGATAATAATAGTTGGGGGTTCTAAAACACAGATCCTACCATCCTGACTTGTTCCTGATTTCAGAAGTTGCTTCTTGAATCTTCTTTGTGATGGAACTGAAACTATTCTGGCTCGTTGTGCTCCATCGGGTGGACGTACTTCTCACAATTTCAGATAAAGCAGGCAGATTTGAACTCATACTTTCATACTCTGCAAAGTTAGAGCAAGGCAATGTTGATACACAATCCTTAGCATCTTCAGTTCAAAACAATTGATCTTGATGAATTATATTATTTTTATCTTACCTGATGACATAGGAAGCTCGTACTGGCGCTTTAAGAACTTGGAGGCGTTTCGGTCTTTCTTGTGGCAAAGAACTCTCACTAAAGTCTGTGCGTCCTCTAAACGCCGTTCCTCTGAACTCACCCCCATGTTGATGAGCTCGCTCGCAGTCATTAGCATCTGTATTAGCATTTCACTCTGCCAAAGGGAGTGCACGGAGACGACGTTACTATCTTAAAGAAACTAACTTCCCAAGTTAGCCGAACATAATTTACCTCAAGAGAGAACAAGTCGAGGATCTCTTTCGCCTGTTTTGCTTCCTGATCAACTAGTGAACGAGGAAGACCTTCACCATCAGCGATGAAGAACTCCTACCAGAAAGCATGGAACAAGTTAGTGCAGATATATTAGGACCGCAGCATTCACGAATTAAGAGCAGATTGCATAGGCAATACTGTCAAACCCAGCATCGAAGTAGTAGAGCCTAATTTCTTTCCTTATTAAACCGTTGTTGTTACACAAAGATCCTAGAGCTCCAAATTCGGAACGGAATAGACTTTTGATTGGATATCTAATTCTAGCAAAAGAACTTCAAAATAAAAATATAAATTACTCACCTTTAAAATACTGAGATCTTCTTCCATCATCGGAATGTCTGAATCTGAAAATGCACGAGTTGGCCCTCCATCAAGTAGTACTCGAACATAAGCTTCCTGTGTGAGAGAAGCATATAGTTTAGTAGTAAGCATTAAAGAGATTCAAGTTCTCTAATTTGTACTCAAATGTGAAAAAAGGAGTGTAACCAAAGCAGATCGACAAATGCTTAAAACCACCATATCTCTTGAGTCCTCGTAACTCAAACTGCATACATTATCTAGGACCTGTATATTGCATTTCTCTATATAAGTTCGTGCTTAGTAGAAAGTGATTAATTGAGGAATAAGATGACTTTTGTTTACAGAATCAATGTGAGGAAGTAATCTTTCCAAGCGAGCGCCTTCTACTGTGCCATTGTACAACTGTACAAGGAACAAATCTCTCAAATCCCAGAAGATTGCTCTTGTCCCTGACAAAAACCAACAATTAATACAGAAGACAGAGCTAAATCGAGTTCTTCTAAAGGAAAACTCTTAACACACCAGTCTCCCTCGCCCATGAGCTAATACCAATGAAAGAGTAATATGTACGTTTTCAAACAGAACTGAAACATGATTACTATTTAATAGCCTATTCACGAGTCTCTCTGATAAGACAGAAATTTGCTAATGCATCTTGTTTGTAATAAAAGAAGATTGTCCAATCCGAAAATTCCTGTTCTGAATTTCTGACTCTTATGGTTGCGGAGAACTGGTTCAGTCTAAATTTTTTTTTTTTTTATCTCAAATTCAAGGAGCTGCATAAAAACATGAGACACTGTAATATCTTACCAATTATGTCACGGGTTTTGGTTATGCAATCAGAGTTGGTGTCCCTGAGGCTGTCATAGGTGGTAGCAAAGAGTTCATCAACAGCTTCACTGTGTGTCAATGAGTTCTCCTCTTCAGCTTCGCCAGTCTTAACATCTGAAACAAGATCAAGCAGATGGATCCGCCAGTGCACATTTTACAACACAAACGCCACCAAAAATGAAGAGAAATACGTCTAATCCCAAGTGAATGAGTTTACTTGATCTTTTGTCACGAGAGAGTCTAACAAGACTCAAAGATTTCCTTATACCATCTTCTGTTGCACTGATTTGTTTCTGGATATACTGATAATGACAACAGAATCAATAAAAAGATGCTATTTTTTTTAGTTTTCAGAGAAAATCAGAAAGTTTGCTTTGAACTTTGAAGGACACACATTTTTGTCCAAAAAAGAGGACACACTTACGCAGAGCGTATTCAATATTATGCAGAGTTTTGGTATTGTCAGCTCATCCAGTTTCTTAACCACTTTGTTATCTGGCTCAGTAAACTCAAGAGATTTCCTCTTCATTGCTGGCATAACACCCTCTGTGAATCGAGTTAAAGGAGGAGCTGACGGATACAAAAGCTTCTTGTCAACTGCAGATATAGGCTTATGGTCAATACATCACAGTATGCTTCAGGAGAATCTCTGAATCTAGAAACAACCTTTTGGGTTTGGAGAAGAGATTCTAGAAATACTAAAAGTTGTAAGTCTCAAGCAAGCCACATACAAAGAAACACAACATAAGAATCTACGTGTTGCAAGTAATTCACCAGAAAAATAAGCCTGTTCAAGCATGTGTCTGTGAGTACTGGCATTTATAGGAATTTTGTAATAGTACTTTGTATGGTAGTGCATGAAACAAGATTCAGTAACAACTATAAGTTCAAGAAATATTGTTTGTCAATACCTAGTTGATCGAAGATACTGTGAAGATAGGAATCCAGACTATGGTAAATTACTGAGAGAAGAGCTTGGAGATGCGTGATATCAACAGGTAACTGTAAACCAAATAGCTGAGACACAGTCTGCAAAGCAAATGAGATGAGAGTAAGCCAGAACATAAACTGTGTGCGATAACAAAAATAAAGGTTGAGAGAATAATGCTAGTAGTAAAGCAATAATTTAAACAAAACCAACATGTCCAGAAGCAACCAAAAATGTTTTCGAATACAGAACTCGTTGTGTATGTCTATTCTGCCGTTAAGCTCCTACAGTTCGCACACAATTCTATGTAATCGTGTCATGATAGTTTGTAGATATACCTCTTCTATGATCCTGAATATTTCAACTATAGATGTGGCATGTCTCTGGTGAGCTGATAGAGGCTCCCACTCCTGCTCATATAAAGACCTTATAATTAAACATCATGCTTCCATCTTTTGGACAATAAGATTTCAGGGATTTGTTTGGTTGTGAAGAGTGATGGGAGGTCTGATACATTTTCCAACTTCATGGATCTGTCATCTTATTAGTATATATAATGACTGCAAAACTACATATGATGTAAATTTTTTCGACAATTTCTCAATACTGACCAGATAATATTTAAACTGATCCATCAAAGTAAATTCCCCTTATGGCTAAATTTTAATGTCTCTCTACTGCTAATAGCAATCAGCACGTGGGAGTTTAGCCAAGAATACATAACCTCAATTTCAAAAGCTCGTTTAGTCCATTGCAAGATATGATCATGTTGAGAGATAAGCCAGTCCAGCATTAGAGGTTTGACAACCTTTTCTATCTGCGCATAAACACATACTCTTATATGAGTTATTTGACATGATAAACTGTATCCTGAAATCCAATAAATATAAATAAGTTTTTATCTAATGACCTCGTAATTCTTCATATTATGAAGGTAAGGTTTGTGCAAGTTGGATTTGCTATGACAATTATACAGTTGAGTTAAGTCTTCTTCTAACATATAAGCAGCAGGGACTATTTTTCTAACATCGCCCGAGAGGGATGAAACTCCTTCGAGGAAAGGCATCTGCTCCAGTAGAACAAAAGAACAACCATAAATATGAATACCAGAGACAAACTATTAATCTTGAACATTGAAAATGCTTAGAGACAAACCAGTCTTTCTCCATAAAACCGATGCAGCAGCATGGCCGAAATCATCATACATTCGGGCAACCATTTGGAGAAAACTGGGATAAACTCATTTATCTCTGCCTTTGCGATGACGCTCAGTTCATTTGCAAGCAGAGCTAGCGCATGCGTACGTTCACCATGAGATTTCACGTATGCAGAATGTGCAGCCTAGCGGGATAAGAACATAAAGTAAACGTTTACATCATATGACAGAGTAATAAAAGAAGTGGCTTATAACTATACACATCAAAGCAATACAAGATAAAAGCTTACCCTGGCACATGCACCTTTAATAGAATTCTGAACATAGGATTGTATTTTATCACGAAGATCATCACTCAAGGTATCTAGCATGATAAGCTGCAAGAAAAAATGATGTCTATCAGTGGAGTTCGTCCAAGTATCTATCCACATCACATTCCCACAGTAGATAATATATGGGCAGTTCCTATTTGACAAAACTAAGAATGTTTATCTTATTACAGCCAAATGCTTAATACATAAATAAATAGTCATGCCTGATAAAAGTTAATTGTACACAAAAACAAACGAAGTTACAAAAATGTTGTCAATACCAACATGAAAAGGATAGTTTTAAACTGCTAGTATGAGCCCCAGAAGGAGGATTTTGGTATGCATCAGTTCTCCAAGACATGTTAACTTCAACTGAAGATTCATAAGTCAACAGATATAAAATATACAGAAATAAAATGGAGAAGACAACAGAAAAGTCTAATAAAAAATGGAAATAGATGCTGTCCTAAACAATGGGAATACCAACCTCAGTTCTGGTACAGTCTGCTGGAGGAAGTCCAACTGTTGATGTCAAGCTAACAAGCATTCCAAAATCACGAGGTTTCTGAGAAGACATAGAAGATCAAGAAACTTTTAAAGAACCAATTTTTTTTAGATCATGGCAGAGTTGTAAAAATCAATCTGAAAAATGATGAAATTACAATAGATGAAAAAAGTATTTCGCAAAAATACTGACCAGCAAAAAAGAAAATTTATGGCAGAATAAGTGTATGCTAAGCAGAATAAATGTAAGAATTTAATTTTGGCCAGGAAAAAATGAAACAAATATGATAAATAATATAATCATGTCAAGTATTATTGAACTGACCTTACGAAAGTGAAGATGGTAATCCTGAAGTTTATCATCACACCAAGCACTAACTGAGACGAAAATGGCCTTCACAAGACCTAAGCGTATGTCACTTCCAATGGTCTTCCTTGAACATACTAGAAGACTTAAATAAAGGTCTTCCTTTGGGTTGCCCTTTTCAGTGGAGGTAACTTTCTGCAACTCATGAGTTGCGCTCCCGAGAAGAGAAGGTTCATCTGTGCACACAAACTTCACAGGAAAGAAGCACATGTGGTGGCTACATTAACCACTTGTCTTGGATAAATTATAAATACAACATAAATTCAATGATGCAGCAAGACGTAGAGTAGCAGCAAGAACGTGCTTGAGTGTTTTATCATTGATTTTATAAATGAATCAGATTGACTGTATTGGTGATATGTTTCTGTGCTAAATGTGTGTGCACAGAGTGATCAGTTAGATAAGGCAGATGTCTATAGAATAAGTGGACCATCGAAATGAGACATACCTGTTGAAAAAGAACCCATCCATATATTGCATTGTGTAGATTCTCAGTTATGCCCAATGTCGACCAAATTGATTTCATATGGAAAAGCATTGATGAGGCATCCTGATATATTTTTGAAGTCAGGGACAAATATGCATCAGACAAATGAAAAGAAAATAAGGTTTACGAAAATTTACCTCTATGAGTTGACCCTCATCAAGAGTATCAAATAGGCCAAATAATAATTTCTCATACAGTCTAATGTTCAAATGATAGATAGCAGTCCAGTAATAAGTTTCTTCTTCAATTCCACATCGGCCTGGCAATGATGACAACTTTGATGCCACCTGCCTAATAGATGATAGAACCTCAATCCGCAGGGAAGAAGACATTACAACATCCCATTCCTATACCAGTCACAACAGTTTTACATTTAAGGAAGAGAAATCATGTTATGTCATTTCATTAGATGAGAACTTGCTAGCCATGAAACATCCAGATCACAAATATAGTACACACCTTTGATTCTCTAATTGTTGCAAGGCATTTTCTCATAGTTGCTCGTTCATTTTTCTCCAGACCAGGTGAGAAACAGAGGGCTTCTTCAAGTAGGTTAGCCTATGTGAAGATGGATAAAGGCAACTTAATTCAATGGCTGAAACAAACATACTTCCATTGTCTTCCACATATACTGAACATGCATGTTTATGTTTCTAAGTACATGTCCACATAGAACAAGTAGGATGCAGAAGTAAAAGTTAAAAGGCAACCAAAACCACCAGAAGCTACATATGCCTTAAAGCAGGTTACTTATTAACTTAAACCATGGTAGAAAACATATGCCTTTGTGCCAATCCATCCCATCTTTGTATTTGTTAATGAAATTTCCAAGGAGAACAGGAAGAACAAGTAACCATATCAAGACACCAAACATCTAGACTAACCAGGATATGGAATTATTCGTGGAATTTCTCAAAGTCAACTAGGAAAAACAAAAAGTGTAATTTGTTATCACCTGTCTAGTCTTCCAGTTCATGTAGAGTTTTTCACTAGGAAAATCTGATTTGAATATTCCAACCAAAAGCCCCAATGCTAATTGTGGAAGATCAATTTGTTCACCTGTCCTCAATTGAGCCAACTGTACCATATTTCTCCGTATGCATGTATCCATCTTTGATGAAATCTACTAAAGTAGCAACAATCAATGAATAAATATATGCTTCACAGTAAAAAATATGATCCAGCTGATAATTTTGAGATATGGAACTACTAATTCTTTCGGTTAGTTAACAAAATACTTGTTAGTTGTAAAACCAAAATACCTTTCTCTTCTCCTACTACATTAGATAACTATTGGTTCCTTAGGGTGTATCATAGATAACGCATTTATAACTTGCCTGCATCTGGACACGGATCATGTTGATGACCTCTGTGTGTGCATTAGAGATCTGAGGCTGTACATGATGTTTTTCCTTTCTCTTCAAACTTAACAAAAGTTTTGAGCCTTTTTCTATCTTTCTTCTCTGAGTAGGATACGCCTCAACACTGTTTATGAAAAGCCCATTAGAATGTGCAAAACTATAGCGGGAAGCCCTGATCATAAGCAACACAGAATATACATGTATGAAGGAAATAAAAAGAGAGAGTGAGTACCTCGAAAGCAATATAGATGCAATCATTAATTCATATGCTGTTTCTCTCAAATCATCATCCGATAACCCTTCAAAATCCCTAACAGCATGTATCAGTTCACTCAAAAAATGGAAACGAAAAATTAATCAAGATTCCCAAGGAAACGAATAGCTTTCTAGGATGGAATATCTAAGAAGATATTGCCTAACTAAATACCTGTTCTCAGTGGTGGCAAGCGGAGAGGAACGACATCTATAGGTTTCACGGGTTTGATGTCAGGTGTTTCTTCTTTATATATATAGTTGCCTCTGGATGAAGTAGTATTAGAAGAGTCAATGTGGCATGACACGTCTGGGCCATTGTTACTGGATTTTTCCATGTTAACTGGCGTCGGAGGCATATGACGAGGAGGAGATCCTGCTATATCTGGACTTGATACAAGAAAATAGGAATCTCCAGACTCAGAGTGTATCTGCAAACTCAAATCATTAAAAACTATTCAGTAATCATCTTCAGTGGTTATTAAGGCATTGGTGTTTTATATCAACTGTTTGAGCCACATGAACATTAAAAGGATGTATTGTAGAATTTTGACTTCCAATTATCACAGATCCACTATACACCACCAACTGTACATTTCGATGTCGATCTACAATTTCACAGAGTTTACTCAAACTAAACTTCCCATCGAGTAAGCAGAAAATAAAAACAATTGATAAACAAAGAAATACGCAGATCCCATTAAAAATGAAAAAAAATATATATATATATGCAGCTCAGTTATGCATTTAAAGACACCAACATACACGAACATTGTTGAAACATATAGCCTTACCGTTACAGGATATGAGGAATCAAAATTGTATTTCTCCTTGCCTTTGAAGACATCAACTACACCACCTGCATTCGTGTTGCAGCAATAAGATATGTT
Organism: Iberis pinnata; assembly: GCA_900406425.1. NCBI lineage: Eukaryota > Viridiplantae > Streptophyta > Magnoliopsida > Brassicales > Brassicaceae > Iberis > Iberis pinnata. Next base: position 17,082 of record OVBE01007778.1, read on the forward strand.
AGATACTAGATTATTCAAATAGCTTGACAAATCGCAAATACTAAGCAGAGAAAAAGCTTTTTTCCAATCACCCTAACTTCGTAGAACCCTTGATAATCCTCCACGAAATTAACAAAACGGACGAAGACAATTCACAAATGCAATATCCATTTCATGTAAGAAAAAAAAATGGAAAAGCAGAGCTCAAGTACCACTTTCGCAGCTCAGAAGTAGAAACTATTCCTCAACGGCAATATTGCTAAAGAGAAATTTAAAAATCTATATAAACCCACCTGATTTCACGCAATCCAAAACATAATCGGCGCTGAGAGAATCCAAATCAGCGGGAGAAAGAGAAGCAGAGGGAGAACGAATCTCCTTCACTAAACCCGAAGACATCAGAAACTCAAGGAGCTTGCGGCGATCGTCCCGGTAACGCTGCAACAGAGAATCCATCTTCGTCTCCCGTTCGAATTAGGAAGCCTCAGAAGTGTATCGTAGACTTTGAAGATGAGGATGAGGAAGAAAAAGGGAGCTGCAGAGAGTCTTCTTCAGGCGTACTTCGTCGTCCTCTCGAATGGAAGGAAGAAGGAAGCGCGGAAAAGTATGAGGACGAGTGATCAGTAAAAGACAAAAACAACCTCACCAAGATTCTTTTCATTTTATGTATTAGTCATAATAAACTTACTTTTACAGTTTACTTCTTCTTTTTGGCAAGTTACTAACTTCTTCTATCTATATTATTAAAGGGAGAGCACATTTTTGAGAGTGGTCAAAATAAAGTTAATATTTACTAAGTTTGCCATTGGTTTTTAGTGTAAATCGAAATTAGTTTTAATCAATTGAGAGGGCATTTTGGTAAAATTTTACCTCTCTGGCGCGCGGATCCTTGCCGGATACGGATCGACCCGGTTTTTTTATAAAAAATTTACGAGATGTGTCAGGTTCGATTCCCGGGATTACGAAGTTTGTAGATA